>JAOBRD020597039.1:0-15821 GCA_027575215.2 Hydrozoanthus sils
GAAAGCTCGTATATTTTTAATCATTTTAGCCAGAGATCGTTTTCAAATTTATAACCATGTTTCAGTCTGGCTGCGGCCCCTCAGTATTGTTATATATTCTAATCTAGACAATTTGCATGAAATACTAAGAATTTATTGAGAAACATTAATATCACTTTCGAGTAGTTTCTTTTAGAACTGAGCGATTTGTTTTCTAATTACGCAGTTCCTTGATAAATCAGCTCAAAAAGGTAGGCCAGTGGTTTGTACAACCAATTTGCCAAGTTGGTTACCCCAAATCTCCATTTTGATTAAAACAGTATTGTAGCAAATCAACTCAAAATTCTGCATTTACTTCCACGAAAATCATATCCAAATATTCACACCGACAAATAGATTTTCGAGTTGCACCGTAAAGGTTTTAAATCAGATGCAAGTGTCAGTTATGTTTTCATAGCAACAGTCGGAGGCTTCACGTGCGTACAATAACTTTTCTATTTGTGTGTTTTTCTTCGGTTTTCCGAGTTTAGTTTTAGAAAAACAAATTTTTCAAAATCTTTAAAGTTAGAGCAATCAAAGAAATCATTATGCAAAGTCAGAAATAAATATGTATAATGTAAAATCTGAGAACCAACTGTTATGGCTCAGAAGTTTTTTTATAAAGTGCTCTTTAGGAATTTCAAATGCTGTTGGAATTGAGAATTTAGTTGCCTCTCTCGGTTTATGATTTTGTTAACCCTTACTCTGTTAAATTTTGAAAACTAAAGTAGGAAAATCTCAACAAAATTACAAACTTCAGAATTTGTTGAAGCAATGGCCATTCTCAGAATCTACTTGTAAAGACAAAGAAAATGAATGGTCACTCTATAGGTTTCCAAGCATTGGTTTTAAAGTTAGAACATTTTTAGTCTATAAGAATCCATTTTTAGCAGGAAGGTTAAAATGGCGATACTTGATCTACGGGTGGATTTTCTACAAGGTCATGATCAATAGCTCTTCGAACCCCTCCTTCCTTAGATATTCTCAAAGTACATGCTTGGCCTTATTGTGTCCACCAATCGTCCAATGTATTTTGTTTTAAGCGCTGACCAGTCGGAACCGCAACTCGCTTCGTCGTAGTATTGGCTTAAAGTCCGTGATTTCATTCAGTTTCAGCGGTTTTAGACTTCAAAGCTAAAAATCTTAAATTTTAAGAGAAAGCCTGACAGTAAAACCATCTCCGGCTGGTTTGTCTTTTAAAATGCCATAATGGGTGGTGGATTAAACCCTCAAAACGGCTTCCTCTTTTACCACAGGAAGTTTTACGAAGAACTAAAATATTCTGTTGGGGCAAACTTCTTATCATTATTTCTTTATTGGTCTTTGATTAGAAAAGTGATTAATTGATATTTTTTAGTAAAGTTCTTCACTTCTTTGTCTTTCAGATATCAAATATGGCATGGACACGTACTATTGGCAACTTCTCATTCATCAGATTTTTAAAAAAGACTTCCGGTTTGCTGTCTTATTCCAATTGTAGTTGCAATCTTAAGTTGCTTATTGCTTTCAAGTCGAATGAAGAAAGGTATAACGCTATACACCGAAATTTGATAGTACTTTTGACGCGGGTCAACTTTCACCGCTATTTTGGGACATCCCATACACGCGTGCGTCAATGCGGTAAGAAAGATCTGTCAAAACAACAACGGTCAACAGAGATGGACTGGGAAGGAGTTTTGAAAAATAGCCTTGGTTTTTAATTTTAAAACAATTCAAACGTCGTCACAGTTCGGCGCTATGCCAAACCACACGTGCAAAAATATATCTTTAGAAAGTGGGCCATTCTTCAAGTCTAGTGAGGAAGCTTCCCTGTAAACAGAACAAACAGTTGCCAATATCATTTCTCAGACAGACCATAATTGAAGAGCTTTTAATTCAAAATGATGACACAAGACTCATTCCTTATCTACCACGAAAATTCATACATATTTCTATACTCATAAAATTGAAGAGATATTCTTTGGTACAGTAGATTGGACATGCTCTCCCGCTGTGCATTAGCCGACCCAAACAACGCACGATATGTTTGTTTATCTCTAAATAACAAGAAGCATGCACAAGTATGAGCAAAATAAAAGAATTGAAACAGAGTTGAAAAACGTGCACAGCGCCACTAGTAAAATGATATCTATTAAATAAACGCTCCTTTTCAATGTTTGACAGGTGACATTGTATTGAATGCCCGTAGCCTTTATAAGAAATTCTAAAGATATTGGATTTGTAATCCCTGAATGCAAAACCATTGTAGTAGCGCTTTGTAATGTAACTCGTTTATCTAATATTCTATCAGAATCTATTACCCAACTTCGTGGGCCAATAACTTAATTTTTGAGCATATTTGGCTAATTATTGAGGGAAATTGATAACGTAAAAAGGTTTTGTTTTCATTAACTTAAAGCTAGATTTCTCGAGTTTTCACTTTAGTTTCATGTACGACGTTGATGTTGAAAAGCCAGAGAAACCACCGTTTGGGCATATTCAATAACTTGCACTTGCAGCACTTTGCAATAAGTGTCGAGTTATACTCAACCAGAAATATATCATTATAAACCACAAGGTCAATAGATTTGATGAGTTTTACTGATTTCGAACACTATGTATAAACAGAGAAGCACGAAATGTTTATAGCTAAGTGTTGCAAACTGTAAAAGGCCGTCGGCTTTAAGTTAAGAAGTTGAATTACCGCAATTTCGGCATTTGTACACACTAGAAGGTTTTATGCTAATTTTGAACAAAAGTTGAGTCTTCACAAAAAGCCATGAAGATAGAAATTCTTAAAGCTTCAAGCGTTTTTAAAAATTCAAAAAGGGAGTGTTTTTTTTTCAGTACAACGAATTATTCTCAGACAAACGCCTTTATGTTGAATGAGATCTTATTTCTATTGTTAGGTAATTTCGAATTAATGTCATGGTGAAATTACAACCACACTTTGCCATAATCTGCTTGCGCTTCTCTTTGAGCAAAAATACACAGGAGGGTTAAAGAAAGCTTTTTAATGTTCTTAGTTTTTTGTTTTTCTTTTAACTCCTTATTAAAAAAGAATTACCGGATAGAATTTGTAAACATGTAATTATAAAGCAGATTTTTGATCAAACGATAAATACTCGGACTTATTTCAAGACGAATTCTCTAGCGACTCCATCGAGCTAGAATTTGTGCTTTTGCCAGCATAAATTTTGGAAGATTATCAACTTAGCAATTTGGTTTTGAGCCCTTTGAAAATGTTCTCAAGCATATTAATAATTGCAGTATTACATTTCCAATTCTCGTCAACGAAGTTAAAATAGTTGCAGTCGGGGACAAGACTGTGAACCCCAAGGAATGAAATGTGTTTGTTCGGATTTGGCGTTTTGAATACGGGTTATATTATAGCACGGGCAAAGTGAACAAGTACCACTTCTCCGGTTCGGAATGTAAAACCAACCTTACTTATTCTGAAATGAGGAAATGTGCTTTGAAATAACTCTTAACTTCAGCGTTGTTATTACGAGGCGGTTTTTTTTATCTTTTTACCGATATCTCCATTGTTCTGCTTTGATTCTGTTTTAGTATGCATTGGTAACTGCTAATAACAAACGTACAATATTTAACAATACACAGAGATGCATTTTATCTCGACCTTCAAATCAGCACCGAGTTAGGTAAACACGCGGGAACCAACGGAGTTACAACGTGCCAGATAAACCTGACACGCCAATGAGTTTGACAGGCTTTTAAATTCATACTCAGAAATACGGTAAAATGAAGATTACAACCAAAGATTATCGTGGCTTCCATCAAATTTGAATAAAAAGGGCAATTAGTTAACAATTACGACATGCTGAATTCAATTAGGCACCACGAATAAGTTTAAGGTACTACAGAAAGAAACCAAAGGTTTTGTTTTCCTTCCATTACGCAATTAAGGAAGCTAGATCACAATGCAGTGACTCAATAGAACGTGCAAGTTTCTGATACCTCGAAAAAAAAAGGTTTGGGGGTGAGAGAGATTGTGGTATTAAACAGGGCGTTGGTAATAGTTTCTCAAAATACAGAATATTTGATTTTGAAATCAGTTATTGATTTTTTCGCCAGACATTTAAACACTAAGCAAATGTTTCAAAGATAGCAATTCATAGTTTGGTTGCTTGATAGTTGCTCCAACTAACCATCAACTAACAACAGAAAAGAATCGATATTCACATTTCATGATGTTCATTGTTGTTTTATAAACAACTTTGGAAAAGGGTCGGTCTTTTAAATTTTTTTTCTTCTTATGATTTCATTCAACAATATCCAATGCAATCAGACAAAAAGTCGGTGCTACTGCCAACACATATCTTGAATAGGCAGCTACAATAAAGACATACCGCAGCAAACAAGAATTCTCCATTGCAACCGCACCAGAAATTGCTAATTCATGTTCTTTTAACCTACCGTCTTGGCTGTGTTTGGCTCAAAACAATTCGCGAAAGTAAATTACCAACTAGCTATAAAATAATGAATTTCAAGAAATTTTTATCAGAATCGTATACCATTTGTGGCCTGGCGTCTCATCAATTCAAATTGTATTGCTAGACAAACTCGCTTAGCAGGAGTCTTAAATAAACAGATAACAACTTTAAAGTGATCAAATACTTGCGAACACCCCGCTATTTTGTAAGTTAATTTCATAATAAGAGAACAAATATTAATGTTTGGTACGAAGGGATCGTACATGCCAATATGTCGAAATCTCATGATTAATCTTCACGACAAAATCTAAAAAGTCGCCCACACGATTTTTGAGAAAAAAATATGATTGTAGGTGTGCAACTTTTAAAGATTGCATCGCCAACACAAACTGTTTATTGTTTTTGTCCTGTCATTGGCTTTATGTCGTTTTGAAGAGCTTAACTTTGCTTGTAGCCACCTGCTGTGTTCATCTATACGCATGCGTGTTGATCGAGTACTTTTGGCAAGCTTTGAGCTTTGACTGAAAGATTAGTTTCTCTTGGCATGTTTTCCTTCAATTTCTGCGTCGTTCACAATTTAATCTACGCGCAAATGTGTCTTTATAACAAATTTTGCCACAGCCGTTTTTACCTGCTTAAAAACCTTAATTTAATTTGGTTTTAAGATAAAGCGTTTTGTCTTTTCTTTCGACAAAGACGATTTTATGTTATTCAATTAGCGATAAATTTTATGTCAACCTGAATAAATCTGAAGTTGCTGCCCGGTAAATGCTTCTCGTCTTTCCCAACTTTTTATGGAATAACATTTTGCGAGTTGCGCTGAGGTAATAGGAAAAATAAGTGAAAAAAGATACTTGGGAAACTCCGCTTTTAAATTATCCCTTTGTGTTGTAAACGCATCTGTTTACCAACCATTTAATTTCACACATTTATCAGCAATATTAGAAACTGTATATATCATTTTAACAATTATTTTGATTTACAAATATACAGATACAATTTGATACATTGATTTGTGGCTCTTTCAGGGGAAGAGTGTAGCACCAATGGGCCTCAATTCTACAGAACCGGAGCTACTCTTTGAGTTTGGGGATGTGATTTAAATATTGTTTAAACAAATAAGTGTTACATCTTTGGGGGGTAAACAATGCACATGTGAATGCAAAACACATGCCTATGAGATCCTTGTGAATTGAAAAGACCGACCAACCAGTCATTGGCAACTAATTAAAAGTCATTTACATATTTACCAAGACTTTAAAAGAACAGCTTTCGAACGTCCTGGCCTTGTAATTGTTTTACTGAACTCTTGTGGCAACATGCCTCGCGCTTTCCTCGTCCGCTCCAAGCAAGCTACGATTTCAACTGAAGATACACCTTCAGAAAAAATAACCAATATGGAAGGTAAGGAAACTTTGTTTCACCAAAGTAAGAAATTCAGAAACCAATAATTTTTGGTTTTGCAACGAATTGGATCTAAGTTGCCAAACTACCAAAACGATTCGATGAGAGAATATTTTATCGTGGAGCGCTAGCTAAAGTTCTGAACATGAGACTAAACTAGATTACAACCCTAATTAGAAGTTTTATTTCATCATCAGTCAGATATCAGTAGTAGGGATGAATTTGAAAAAATACAATCTGATTACTCGTGCATGAAGTCGTGTTGTAAAGAATTTCTTTAAGTTAAAGAAGAACACGAAAATCTTCGTAGTTCGATCCTCGGGGAAAATTACAAAAACAATAGGGAAATCCAAATTCTAGTGATTCTATCTTTCGTGCTCACGGTATAAATTCTAAGCAAAAGCAAGAAATTGTGTTGGTTCTAAAAATTCATAAAATTAAATTTTGCACAAATCCCCTCTTGTACACGAACATACCGAAGTATTATACAAGCCGAGATTGCTACGGGTTTGTGATTCAATAAACGCAATGAACAAATGTCGACTGCTATTTTAAGACTCACATAGTCTTCAGTTATCAGCCAAGCCTTACAAGAAAAACGGAAGCATTTGCAATGCTGTCTAAAACAGGAACTGCAAGTTTAGAGAAACGTGCTCAGAATCTGGTTAATGAATATTTTAGTTTCACCTTGCCACTGTCTTGCGAAAATCTTTTGACTATTGTTTTGATACCAAGCAAAGTTGATGGATCAGACCAACCAGCTAAATACGATAGTTAAAGGACAGAAACATTAACTAGTTCTCGCCTTGGCTTGGGTTTAGTTTTAAACTTTGTTGAATCAACAAATTGAGCTTAAATTTATTTGAATGGTTTGTAAAACCAAAAGGCACCGCCTCTTTTATACAGCCATTTCGTGGTTCATTTTTGTTATGTATCACACGAACGAAGTCAAGTGTTTTCAAAGACCGAGATGGATCTAACGCAAGATAACTGGCGGGAATACCTCGACAACGTTACAAACACTGCTTCCCTGCGTGCCATTTTATTCAGACTTTTATTCAGTGGAGTTTGATTTGATTTTAACAACTTTCAATAGTCAATAACTGTTCATGGTCAAAATCAAAACTGGACTATAAGGCTTGGAATAAAACATGGCCCTTTATAGATTTTCTGGATTCTTTGAAACCCTTTTTCAAAGCTTAATGGGGTGTCTCGGCAGCTCTCTGGGTTACTGATACATACATGGCAGGAATGTTGAAACTATAACTTAATCTATAAACAGACAATGTAAAACTTCAAACCATGTCTATCGGTTTGCATACGAATAAACCGACTGCTGGATTCTTTAGTTTTATTGGCTTTGTTTGATGCAATAAGATAGTTTGGAAAATCTATGTTACCTGGCTGTGTTACGTGCGTATTGTAGCAGTAACTTGTGAGTTGATTAATGATCGTCTGTTCGTTTTTTTTTGTAGAACCTCGCGACGTGAAAACTGAAGAAAAACGAGCTTTTGTTCCTTATGTGAGGAAAGAACGCAGCCAAAGAGAAAGAGATACTCTCAACACTAAGGAAAGAGACGAAGACGCCAACCACCAGAACTTTAAGTATGATGCTGGTCGAGTTGACATTGCTCCACCGTTACATTACCCGTGGCACAAACGACCATCGTTTGAACTGTTTCCCGGCCGAACAGCTTTACATTATCCGCAGTTTCGACCCCCATACCCTATACCGCCGCTGTCAGTGCCACCACTATCGAGAATGTACTTCTGCCCGAACCCTTCCAGCCCTTTCCCGTACCATAGCCTGCCAGACCCGATGAATACAACACACCCAGATTCATTTCAAGCTGCCAAACCGTTGCTGCAAAGACCTCCGCATTTTGGAATGATAGAAGGCAAAACGTCTGGGCAACCGTTTGACTCCGCGTACACTTTAAACAACGCGCTTTGTATGAAAAGCGAACTGAAAACTGCCGCGGCCAAAGGAAAAGCTAGGGTGTACAAGTGTCAGGAGTGTGGTAAGGAGTTTAAGAGGCCTTCCAGCCTTTCCACACACAAACTTATTCATTCAGATCACAAACCGTATGCCTGTTGCTTTTGCGGGAAGAAATTTCTCCGCAAGTCTGACATGAAAAAACACACCCTCATGCATACGGGAGTGAAACCCTTTAAATGCAAACACTGTGGTAAAGTTTTCAGCCAATCATCGAATATGCTCACGCATATGAGAAGACACACGGGCATAAAGCCATTTCCTTGTGAGGTTTGCGGGAGGAGATTCTATCGCAAAGTCGATGTTAGAAGACATACGCTGAGACACGAGTTCCGAATGAACGAAGAGTGTGCAACCGAAGACTGAAGAGTTTGAGAAAGAGCAGAAATCGCTTGAACACGCAAAAAGACATTCAAACGCGGCCAAAAAGTACCACTTTTTCTACCAAATATAACTTTTTTTAAAAAAGATGTAGAATAATAGAAAATATAACAGAGTGTAATATAATGACTAATGTCGTTGCTGTACTTTTAAATTCGCTTTAGTGTGGACAAGCTGCGCGCCATAAAAAAAGTATGACTGTGTCAAACAGCAGTTGAAAAAAAACAGCCGGTTAAATTGTGCAAAAACTAAACCAAACGCCTTTGTATATTTGAGACCTAGAATAGCTTTTTTTACGTAATTAGAAGTACAAACTTTAAAAATGCAAGGTGTGATTTGAGCTGTGTTGCTCCAACTTTGTGATGACGTTCTTAATGAGTTGAATATTTGTTAAAAGGGCGTATTGTCAAGTTTTCATATATAGTAGAGGATTAACACAAATTCTGATTGTAAAACAATTATAAAAGAATTAATAAAGAGTGTTCTAATGGTTGCTTTTCCTGTTCAAATTCTGGTATCTGTTTTACTTTGAGGCGACGACTAAGAGCGAGAAACAGTCTGTTGCGCAACACAATCTGAATAAAAGCGTACAGGCTGCGAAGAATCATAAAATCAAGCACATTAAGGGCAATAATCGTTTGTTGGCTCAAACTGGGCTCTTTCTTTGCATATACACTGCCACATTGTGTCATTAACTGGTTAAATTTGTCTTTAAAGGGTTAATTTTCTAATAAATGTTTGTGTTTGATATACGATAGGGCCTTTTTTCAATATTTTTTGTGTGTTCTCTTAACGAAGCTTAGTACGTCTATGTTGTCCGGCTTTTTCGGGTTCCAACTTCACTCCTTAGATTTATTTTTTTTCACGAAAACTATAACTTTAGAATTAGAAAAAAAGAAAAAAAAAGCTATCAGTTATATTCCTTTTCAAATTTTGGAGTTTATCTTATAAAAAGATTAGTGGTGTACAAAAGTGTAGCGCGAATGTATCTAATGTCGCAATCAATATTTCGCTTTCGTGTGATCTAATGTTTGAATGGAATAAATGATCAAGTAAACATGAATAATTGTTGAGATGGCGAAAGGTAAAAACTAAAATCATGCCGTTATCTAAACATGAATTCATACACGAAGAAGTCAAACTCAGACCGTGATCAAAGTCTATAATTAATTCCCTTCATTTTGTTATTGAACGTCTAAAAATATAATGCACAAACAAAACAGTCAAAAATCAGATAAACTTGTACAGCCTCTAACATATACAGAATGCGCTTAATTTTATTTCGTTTAATGTATCACTGTTTTCTGTTAATTAGATTTGTAAATTCTTACATAGGACTGAAGTCAAAACTGTTAAAAAAGAAAGCAGATTCTATGAAAAAAGATGAGATATATAGAAGCATTATCTCTTCTTCAATGACGCGAGAAACGCAAATTCAATTTTCGGTTATTGCTTTCTGTGCAAAAGAACATTTATCACTCCCTTTTAGTGCCCGTTCAAGATTGGTTTGCGATAAGAGGGGTACCTTGTGTCAACTTAATCACAACTCAAATCATTCTGTATCAATGCAGACAGCCAGGCCACCGATGCTTTCAGTTTGAATAGAAAGAAAGGCCGATATCAGATTTTGGTGACGGCCAGCGCAGCGGTGGGAACACGAGATCTTTTGGTTCAAAGTCCGCAAGGGTGAAGCATTACGTAACTGCTGTGTTTGGAACTCACGCAAGAAGTCGGCCGCATTGCTGGATCTATGCGGTTCGTCTGTCTTTGGCAGCTCTTTGAATTAAAGCTACCCGCGAGGGCACATGTTTGACAAAAAGGGCATCTATACATCTTTTGAAGAACATTCGCAAGACAGAAATGGCGTGTGTATAAGAGAGCATTTATCAAATTGTCACTACAATTAAAACTTGTTGCCAAAACTTCGACTAAAAGCAAATATTTGCAAAATGTTTTTAACGAAGAAACAATATAACAAAATAACTTGCTACGAAGCCCTAGAATAGAATTCAGCCAAATAGAAACAAAAAGCTTTTGTATTTTTATATCGAATTTTCCAAAACTTAACCGCTCACTTGCTTGTGTACCCAATCATAAAACAATATGGCAGAAACCAAATCTGAAACACAGTGACTGAAAGTTTTCTCGTGGTTGTTTTACAGTTTTTATTCTAGAATAGACCCCTTCGTGCTGTTTATTCAATCTTTCTTGTTTGTCGCGAGTTCTCTTAGCTTCTCTTCCTTGAGGCGATTCACCAGCGCTAAAAACTAATATAAAGGAATCGAGTTAGCTTCAAAACCTAGCAACAGTTTACAAGTCCCTGCGGTATTTCTGTCTCATGTTGTCGTGACTGCAAAAGTCTAATGGTAAACACCTCTGTCATAACACAATGGCAAACAATAACCTCTCTCGGCTAAAGAGCCGCTGCACAGTGTTATTAAAGCCGAACAATAAAAACACTGGGTTTAATTAGTCAATAATACGATCTCTCATCTCGTTTATGAAAAACCTGCAGCTTTTGATACCTACACTACACTTACACCTTACCACGTTCAACGTGTGACCAAGACAGAAACTACACACAATCTATTCCACCAAACCAATTAAATTACCTTCAGTTTTGTTGTTTCTGCAAAGGATGAAACGGACACTGAAAGAAAACAAGAAAAGAAAATAATATGTATGAGAGACATCGACTGGTTTTCTTTTCAAATTACTAGAGTCCTTTGAGTTTTAGTTTTGAATACACTTTAATTGTTTGTTGACTAATTGCAGGTCTAAACAATACCAGCTAGAAAATTGCAGCCTTTTTTTTCTGAAAACAGTTTTCAGTAGTTTAAAATGAATCTTTAGTTTTTGGAATGGCGCTTACTAGACTGGCAGATTTGTTTTAATTAACAGTATAAGTATTTCGATTACAAAAGTGACAATTCTGTTTGTTGATCTTTTGCTTGTCTGCAGGAAATGGTAATTGACTAGTTTCCTTTGACAAGGCTTCCTAAACACGTGTGGTTGTCTATTTTTAGGGAATAAATGTTTAATAAACAAAAGCGATACCTGACTGTTTTCATGATACCTGCTGTTGGGTAAAGTTCGAAGCAATGACGGGATTGGAAGCTCAATTCAAAAGAAAAACTAACAAAATGTTTTTAATGCCCACACTGACTTTACAAAAACGTTTTGTAAAGTCAGTTTTGTAAAAAAGATTTGTTTTAAGATTAAATGTTTTTTGAAGTAACAAAAACTAACCCCTGATCAGGCCGTTTTGTAAAAGTCAAACGAAGGCTCAATATAAGCTCTTAATAACGGATAGTGAAGAGTAAATGCGAAGAGAGTCAAATTTCAGTGTAATGTCAAGTCTGTAGAAAAAATTTACAGTGTATCAGACCAAAAAAAGTTTTTTTCAAATCTCACGCTTTATCAACAGTCGTTCTTGTTTTCATTAAAAGACGACACTAGCCCGCGAAATGGCTAGTTAAGATAGGAAATGAATTAATGGTCTTATAATTATAGGCAAAATATATGCATTGCCTCGAGGGCCCTGGACAGGATCTTCAGAATAAAAAGAACACATGATCAATGAGTGAGGCCAGGACTCAACAAAGCACGAACTCAGCAGTAAGAAGAATGGGAGAGCTGTAGGCCGTAGATGGAAAGCCCTTCTCCGTTGTAACAAACCTGTCAATAAATTTTCATAACTTGTGAAGATACATTTGAGTTGTGTCTTGTTTTTGTTTTTTTTGCTTTGAAACTAATTTAGAAACTTAGAGGCTGGTTTTTGTTAAGCCAATGCAGTTTATTCTCCAGCCTAGATTGTTTGAGAGATTCAAACAACCGAAGTCCTTAACAGTATCAAAGATTTTCGAAACTATAGTTTTTTGCAACTCTGAAAAACTTTATAGTTCCGAAGTTTTAATGGCAAAATTGGTGACATAGTTTTAAATTGCCTTTTTTGTGAGAAGCTCAAATCCGGGTCCATAAAAGCCCCGAACTCAGTATCAGAGGATTCAGTTTGAGACTAGAGTTATAGGATTTGCCAAGAAAATCTTTGGGAGAGAATTTGAAGAAAACGCTAGACAAGCGGAAGAGTCTTGTCAATTTTTATCTTTTCTCCGAACGTGTTCCTATCGGAAGTATGACAATCACCTAAGCTACAAGAATAAAACAACAGCTCATTCATAGAAACATCACTAAGCACTCCTTCGAAAAACAAAAATATTATATAATTTATTGCCATTTTGAAACGTATGATGTTTATGACACTCGAATTTGCAAAACTTTCTTTTTGATATTCGTTCTTTCGGTGTTAAGAATCAAAGTCGGTCAATATTTTTGCAAATAACAACTCAATCTTTGGTTTTCAAAAAGAGACTTTGACTGTTAACTTCTCAATCGCAATCGCTTACAAAATCCGCTCCGGTGAACTTCAAGTTTTCGAACACGAGACATTTCTTCAGACACCTTCTCAATAATGTAAGTCCCAAGAACTCTATCCCCATCCGACGGCTGCAGATTTGGCAACCCTATCTTTCCACGTCTTGCCAATATTTTAACGTTTAAACTTTTTTGTATTTACTTAAAGGCGCTTTACAATGATTTACAGTTGACTGTGGTATTGAGGGTCTTAGATAGTCCGCTATACATGGCTCACAACTATACTTATAAGAGTTGCCCTCGGTTAACCAATTTACATGTTTTGTAAAATTTTACTTATTTTCCAGTTTTTTATCGAAGTAGTGAAAAAAAAATATAAACTTGGTGCAGAAAAGAACAAAAGGGTAGAAAAATACAAAGAAACTATCAATATAGTTACAATATTGTATTGGTTGTTTCTTTTCTTTTGACGAAAAGAGTTAGTCTGATGCTTAGTTATTATTTTTACAGTTCATTTTCAAAGACAAAGTCCCCAGTTTTTCCAGGAAATGATGGTTGGCCTGGTCTCGGATTATACACAGCCGTTCTTACAAGGAGAGAGAAATTAGTGGTTTCCATTTCATTTGAAAATCCTTTCCTGACAGCACTTCTTTTTCAAAAGCAGCAAAAGATTTTAGCTGGCTTAGAAATGGAGTTATGTTAGGGCATATGCCTTGACATTTGCAAGTAAATATAAAATATCTTGCAATTTGCTTGCAAAAGCTTATTTATGTGGTTTCTGAAGCTGTGTTTAATCCAATGGAATCAAGGTTGTCGATTTTTTTTCGCTTGTTTAAAATGTTTTTTTTCCTGGAGCCAGTTTTCAAGTGTTACCCAAAAACTCTTCACTTTCTCATAATTCCAAAATACGCGAAGAAGCGATTCAGTTTCTATTTGACAGAAAGTACATGCTTCTGAGTCTTTCACGCTTTGATGAACTTGAGCGGATATCGTCAAGCCTACCTAATCTACCTTTCTAGCCAGGACAGATAGGTCAATGGCTGGGTAGTCAGGATGGCCAAGCGGTTAGCTCTCGTGCCTCCCACCTATTCGGACCCGGGATCGAATCCTGCATGGGTTCCGCGAGTGGACCAGTCTTCCATCCCCTTCGATAAACTCTCACTTGTCAATTTCTTTTAATCCGCTGCGCACAAGAAAACACTTTTGTATTGGGGGTGGCGATTGGTTTCTACCCCCCTTTTATGTTGCTACAAACAAAAGTTCTAAACCAAGAACTTGTGCAGAAAGTGTAAAAACAACCTTTACGCGACAAATGCAATAACTTGGGGACAAATTATCTGCTTACCTGAGCAACTATCTTTTTTTCTAAACTTGTTAACAAACAGAGAGCATGCGCAAAGAATGTTTCTATGAAGACAAACTCTAAACATTCGTTACTGAAAAGCAAGAGTTAAAATTTTTGTCAAATGATCATAACGGGTTTTGCCCATATCATTAAAATAAGAAAAAATTCATTTCTTTAATCTCTCTTAAAGTCTAGCATACAAAGTTAATTCTTCATATAAAACTAAATATTTTTCACTAGTAGACCGTTTATCATTTCACATAAGAAAAATACAAATCAAGATTTCAAGTACCACTTTATTATATGTTGAAGCAAAGTTTTTTCAAGTAGATTAACACATTTGAAGATTAATTCTAAACCCTCTTCAGTATTTGTTTACCTCAAAAACGTTTATAGTTTCTACCTCAATACACGCTTTTTATGAAAAAAAATTATAAGAACGCGGCTCAGATTGCCCAAAATTTAAGAACAATTTAGGAACAAGCTTAGGCTCGAGCTCAAAAGCTAGTTTTTGTTTAAACTTTACTGAGCTTCGATCTTTATATTATTATTATTGAAGGTAAGGTTTGAATATAAAATTAATCCGGGAATAATCACTGGAAATCGTCTCGGCAAAGTGTCTTAGCGAATCCAATGATAAATCCGCGAGGATGTAACAATCAAAAACACGGCCAAGCAAGTTGTCTTCCAATACATGTATTGCAATAACTTAGACTTGGTTTTTATTCGATTTGAACCACACATAGAAATAAGAAAAATTTAAGAACAATTTGAGGATCTTATAAAAAAGCGTGAATGACGAACTTTATAATTTGGTTTGCTTCAGAATCACAAGGAGAGACTCAACGACCGCCAATGGTGTTTGTTTTATGTTGGTTCATTAAATTCGAATGTTGAAAAAAGCGCAACTAAATCAAACTCTCAATAAGAGATTAACGTTAATCTCAAATGCCAATTGGGAAATTAATCAGTAACACTTTGTTTAAAGTTCTAAACAAACATTGAAACAGAGAAAGGAACAAGCTGTAAAAACAACGACAAATAAGCCGCAAAGCATGACGGTCTTAACCGAGTCGATCAAAGTTTCATTCATACATGTTGTCGTATATAGACTTAAATTGAATCAACTTATTGAAAATTCCTACACTGTAACACGACGATTCAACCGTACGCACGGTCTTCTTCAGGTTTCTGCCGAGTCAGCTTGGATCACGCAAGTGTCACGTGATAGCTGACTCGGCCATCCACCTTTTCTCACCAGGCAATGTCGAAGTTGTCAAAGAGGAAAAGCGGATGCGATGCGATATTAAGGAGGCTGTATGGGAAATAATTGAGGGCCCTTCACTCAATAAGAAAGGTGGTTTGGGTTATCGCACACGTAGTATATAAACAAAACAACCGAATGAATCAAAACATTCATGATCGTCATATATTGTCCTAATTTTGAAAATCTTTCAGAATTGACAGAACAATTCGTCAAGTTTTTAGTAGTGAAAATTGCTGTAATATTAAACAAAGCTGGATAGAAAGAATTTGCAACTGCGTGGTTTCGAGTGTTGAGTACTGATGACGGGCCCGGAAAGATCGCTTTGCGATACGTGACCCGGATGTTATGGTGCTTGGTACAGCCTGGCACGAGTGTTGAGTGCTGATCACGGGCCCGGAAAAAGCGCTTTGTTGTAGGTAACCCGGAGGTTATGATGCACAGTGCGGCCTGGCACGAGTGTTGAAAGCTGATTGTGGGCCTGGAAAGAGCGCTTTGCGATACGTGACCCGGATGTTATGGTGTTCGTTGCTGCCAGGCACGAGTATTGAATGATGATTGTTGGCCTGGAAAGAGCGCTTTGCGATACGTGACCCGGATGTTATG
>JAOBRD020597255.1:0-15817 GCA_027575215.2 Hydrozoanthus sils
AACAATTTTTTTTATTTTCTTTGATTGTGCTTTCGAATTCTTCACGCGGTATTAATACCCAGTCCCCATGGTCCGGATCTTTCAGCTTCAAGATGGCGGCGTTGTTACAAATCCCGTGGGTCTCTCTCTGTGTATCTTGCCTCGGAAGTGCAAAAGCGGTCCAATGCCCCCATCCCGGGCCAATAATTGGTAACAAAAGTCAGCAAATCCCGCACTATGCCCCTGTATGTCCCCGGGGTCACCCCACCGGGATGGCCGCTGATAAGTGCATAACAGACAACAGACTGATTAGAATGGGACATACTATACCAATTGGAGTGAATCTGGGAACAAAGCTAGGTTCTTGGCAGTATTTTGTGATGATCAACGAACTCAACTTAAAAGAAACCTTAGACCTGTGGAAGTTTGTTGACGACATGACAGTTTTAGAGTCAATACCAGGAGATGGGGTTAGCTCGATACCCCGTAGATGATCTTTCAAATCACATTAATTGTTAAGTCTGACCCAATTAGTTCCACCCAGTTGTTTTAATAACTAACCGTTAGTAATTGTTAAAATGGTTAGTCTTAAAAATACATAATAAAATACAGAACACACTCTTTTTTGTAAGAATGCCATCATACGCGTTTGATGTACACACTTTTTTATAACGACAACGAGACTCGAAAAAAAATTTTGCTTACATTAATTTTTCTCAAGTGCAAACATTCCGGTAGCCTGCGTGCAGACGCCAGTCTCCACTCCGCCAATTTAAATTAAGCGGCTATGCGTAGACTAACATTCCGGAAGCATGATGCTATCTAGAAACCAAATGAATGAATCCATGATTTTGTATCATATTATAACGAAAAGATAAGTTCTCGGCCATTCCTCAGCCTCGGGTGTTTTCTTAGCATCAGGTCTTGAATTTTGGCCGATTATCAGCCAGACGTTTATAGAAACAAAGTTCTTGTTATAAAAAAAAGAGTTTAAAAGTTAAAATTCACTGCTGTTTTTATGTCAAGTACCGCAAGGCCTAAAAAGACCTAAACCTGAACATTTTATGATCTCAAGTGGAGTTGGCAAAATGTTTGAAGAAGGGCGAATAAGTTCGAATTGTTTTTCCAGGCCTCTCTCATTCAAAGAAGCATTTAAATCCAGTAATCTCACCGACATCAAGGAGAGGAGGGGGTTGGCGCAGTGGGAAGATCTCTACCTCCCAATCCTGAGGTCCCCGGTTCGATCCCTGGCCAGGTTGAGGATTGAATATTTGGATGACCTTCTTTCCCGCTAAAGGCCACCTAGCTTTTCATCTCTCCGGGGTCGGTAAAATGAGCGCCAGCATACATGGACCGCTTTGAAAGGGCTGCCCGGGGCGCCATTTTAAGCTTCCGGTCCACTGGGGGTAAACTGATTATTGTAAAGCGCCTTTGAGCATTCATGTGGAAAGGGCGCTATACAAATGCACCACTTTACCTTTTTTTAGAGGAGGAAGATTTAACGACTAAAATGTAATAAAAGTAGAAAATGAGAACCACAGACTGTGAAAACAGTCGCTGTAAGACCATCCTCAAGTCAAAGCGTATTTTAATTTTAGTTTTGAAACAAATATATTTAGAAACACTTTTGTTAAAAGCAACCCCTAATGTTGTTTTGCATCCTTAAATTGATAACCGAAAAAGTTTATCGCAATTCAGCTGTAGAACTGCTTGGTTTGAACTTCAATAAACACTTATTTATGCTTAATTTTTTGTAGGGGTCCGGGGAATGGGAGAAAAGGTAATGGCTTATTCCAACTAAAAGGAAAGTTATTCAGCTAGTCATAAGAATTAGTAAAAAATTTTATATCAATTTCTGGAATTTCGAATCTTTAATAATAAACAAACGTTTCGACTAAAACCATCAGTGAAGTTGGTCACGTGGCAGTCGACTGTCATGTGACACACGTCGAGGAACGGAGGAGAGGGCTTGGGTCTAAGTGTGTGACAGAAACTGGAGCTCCCACCTCCCCCTTCCCCTCTGTCTGCTTAAGGTTGGGTCCTCCACCCTTTACCGTAACGCGCTATATAATCATTAGATTTGTTCACTGTTATGTTCCCTAGGCGAGCACTCGCAGCTGCATCCCAGGCGCAGGTTCCCCTAATGACTCACCATACGTTCTCCACTGTACCCGTCAGAGGAGGTAAAATCCGGACTTCAGTTCACTATGTACTATTATGGTCATTATTACTGCATAACGTTATGTTTCTTTTTTTCATCTTCTTATTGCTTATAGATATTACTGTTGTCATTGTCCACCTGTCGGCGTAAATAGCTTCCTTGTATGCTTGTGGATCTTAATCTTACCTTGTTGTATTTTAGGACCTTTTTTCCGAAATCGAAACCATTCGAACTGTTTAGAACTCTGACAGTTTGTAAGCTTGTGAACCGTCCTGTGGTCGCAGTAATTTGATATCGGTGTACATCATCACTATTTCCGTTATCGGATGAAACGTTTGTGTTTTGATTGGGTCGGGTACATTAACTCCAGACTCTTGGTGATACGTTCTTATATTACCTGTATTTCAGGTCCTGAAGACCAGTTAAAGTGCCCAGGCTCTCTCAGGTCGGGTGATATCTATACCCACACATTCCACCCATATCCCAGCACCATAATCGACCCAGCGTCAAGAAAGATTTATCCAGATGTACACAAGGCACGTAATGACGGTGTCCTCTTCGATGTAGGCCACGGGCAGGGCTCGTTTTCGTGGACTGTAGCCGAAATATGTGCTGAAGAAAATTTTTGGCCCGATATTATTAGCACAGATTTACACTCGGGGAACGTAAATGGGCCGGCTTATTGCTTACCGACTGTGATGAGCAAGATGCTTCATGTGGGAATGCCGCTGTACGAAGTGATCAAAGCAACAACTGCGAACCCAGCGGCCGCTATTGGGCGCAAAGATGAACTTGGCGCATTGAACCCTGGTCGTGCTGCTGACGTGTCGGTTTTTGCTCTTAAAGATGTCGAGATTCAAATGGAGGATTGCCAAGGGAAACTGAGGCAAGTTAAGCTGCTATTGGTGCCGGTTGCTGTTTGGAAAGATGGAAGAAAGCACCCACCGATTCAACACGACCCGTTTCCAAGTCCTGACAAGCTGACTGCAAATGATGCTCTCTGGGATAAAGCCATCATCTGAGAAGGAGTATATCTTGAAAGCCTTTACCCTGTCAGTTGAAAGTCTGTTAAACCTTTTAAAGACTCATAAGTGTTCTCTCGCTACGAGTAAAGTATTTTATTGAACTACAGTGAAACTTTCTTTTTTTGCCTTCAATATTCTTACTCCTTTGCAGTAAATGACAGGAACCAAAGGCTGTGTAGCTTCCTGTTTCTATCGTGAATGAATGATACTATCAATAGAATGGTGTTGTTCTTCAGTGGCATACGTGTTAACACAACATACATACAGATTTGACTGAGGCCGTACCACTGGATCTAATTAAGTCTTGCCGATCTACAGCATCAACAAAGAAACCTCATAAACCCACGCAAAGGAACGGAAAAAATATCTTACCTCCTTGTTATCAATAAAAAGAAAGATAACTGAATCTTATAGATTGATCTTGCTTAACAAAACACTCTAAGAAATGGCAGCTGAATCACTGATGTACAACAGCGGAGGAAGGAAGTGTGTAGCTCAATCGGTTTAAACAGTTTAACTTAAGTCCCCAGATCGACCCTCTGTGAATATAAACGTCCGTTTTGAATTTCTTCTGATCAGTGGCTTTCAGCACCCATAACACAGGGCACTGGCAGACAGATCACTTGGCTGTCGAAGCTAACGACTGTACATGACACACTACTTTTGATAGACTGAAACATTTTCGCTCCAATACTTAACATCTGAGGTTTTGTTCTCAACTGTTGGTTTTGCAAATTGCGCATAAGATATTGCCGGTTCGTCTACTGAAAACAAATTTCGATTCTGATACAGAATACAATGCAAAGGGTACGTCGGGTTTACTATGGAATTAGAAGTTTGGTTGCTCGTAAAGCGATGTTTTTATTTGCGATATTTTGTATCGACTGTTGGACAAGGAATTTTATTAAGGGAAGCCTCACATATCGATTTTGCCCACAAGAAACGTCAATTTTACGTTGCTCTCGAGACCCCACCCCCCAGCTCCCTTGTATTGAGACGTCAAAAATATTTATCGATATTTCTGTACTCTGAAAACATTGTAAAAGTCTTCAAGGTTAACAGAGAATACGTTCTACGCCTTTAATTTACTTAAAATGTCTTCGATCGGAAGTTTCCGTCAATGTCAGTTTTATTATCAAATGCTTCGATCAAGATTTGATTCCGCTCAAACTTCCGTGAGTCTTCAAGTTAAAAAAAACAGTAATCATGTAGCTTGTTGCCGAATGCAATAAGCGGCAACAAAATATAGAACACGTTCTGGAGAAAAAAGTTACATCAGCTGTCAGCAGTGACCGCAAGCTCAACAGAAACGAATGAGCTTGCAGCTGATTTCATCGATATGGCTCGCCGTGAAGAATACTCTGACACCGGGTTTCAGGCAAGATATCGACGACAACACGCTTCCAGAACTCTTTTCGCACATTTTTTACTTTGTAAGAAACTTCCACTTGTTTCTAACTGGACTATCGTGTCTTTCTCGATAACTTCGAACTCCTCTCTTGAAACCTCTGCTATTTCTTGATCGTTGGAAAACTAAAGATGATAGGTCTTTTCGTTAACCTTGTCTACAACAACTCCTGTTCATCATTTCTCATTCTTGCTCCTTAAGTCGTAAACACTTTTGCCTTCTTTACAACTTCTTAACAGTCCATATACATTTCCAAGATGTTTAGAAAAAGTTCATAACTTTTAACAAAAGTATCGTATTTTATCCACGACGCGTCACAGAGAAACGTCACTACCGCCAACCCTTACCCCCAAACGTAAAACTGACGTTTCTTGTGGGCAAAATTGATATGCGAGACTTCCCTAAAAAACCCTGTACGACTGTCGGACACCGAGACACTTCGAAAAAAAATATCACGAAAAACTATCATCAAGCTTTAGGTACTGTGCAATTAATTACAGTAAGACTTAAAACACAGAGATGCGTTTTGGAGAGAGCGCAGATAGTACAAACAAAAGACCGAACGCATTAGCCTATGCAAACACATTAACTGTGTTTTATTTCTCTTATCAAACTATTATAAACTGTAGAGTTACCTGGCCTGTCTTTTGTTTACAAACTCCTGAAAAATTTTAGACGTCCGAGGTCGACAACTGATGGTAAAAGAAAAAACGACCTCGTCGATCCATTGCGTGACATGACGTCAACCTACCATGTACATCACACCACGGGCACTCTCGTTACCAGGCCTTTGCCCGCATAGGAGACAAACAGAAGCAAAAGATGCCAACAAAACAGAGACTAGTGCGCTGCCTCGCAATAATAATTTCCAACCATGTTTGCACTGACTAATGCAAACACACCTAGCGAGCGCATTATCGAAACCATTTATAAACAATCTTGCAAAGCTCGGCCACTGCAAAAGTGAAGAAAACGATGGTTCTCAATTTTTGCCATTTTTTATTCAAGATACATTTTTCAATTAAGGCACTAAAAGTTAAGTACTACATTTCTTCAATTTCATTCATTTTTGGAGATTAATTTAGTTGGCAAATCAACAAGTTATTGATCTTTTTAAATCCTACTGACTCTGCCTGGTATATTTTCGGTTTTTTTTTTTGCAATTTTATCTGAATTGCCACCAAATTAGTCTGTGTGCAGGCAATTAGGCGATTTTTAGCGCGAAAAATCACAGGGCACGGCGTTGCATCTCGATCACGAAAATCCAAGATGGTGGAAACTCCGTCCTCTGTAATTTTCCGCACCAACAAAGAAACATCCAACGGTCTGAATGCAAACGATGCACCATCAAATTAGATGTTTCAGTGTGCTGCGGGGTCAGTGTTTGAGTCGACGCCTGCCGAATCAATAGTCATGACTTATAGTCTATAAATAGCATTCTTCTAAGGATATATTCTCTCTGTGCTTACAGAGCTCTCAGTCAGGCGTTTTCCAGCTAAAAAATTAATGTTTAATATTTTCTATTTATAAATTTGGTTAGAACCACCACAAAGTCCAATCGAAAACTCCCTGTTCCATTTTTGAAAGACAAGATTTTTTTTTTTATCATTTACTCCGCTATTTTCCACCTTATACCTGAATATAATCCATCTTACAGTGAGTTATTAACAATAAGTTAAAATAAAACGTTAATGTGTCCATTCTTAGCAAAGCCAGTGCAGCAATGGGGTTAAAAGGGTAGGGATGGCCGTCGGAAAAGTCCCCAAAATACCCTAAAAATACATAGGGGCATAAATTTTCCACCGTACAAAATACCTCTCGGTTCTAAAATTACCCTAAAGAATACCAATTGAAAGTTGAAATTTATCTCTGGGTAGCTAGCGGATCAGCGCTGAGTCCCCTCGTGTTACGTTGAACGTGATATGCAGGAAATAAAGGCGCGAGCCTAATTGGACGTTCGCCAAAGGGCTTAATTTTGTCTTAACTTCTTATCAGTACGCACGTTTGCTACAACACGGGACTGCAAGCAGTCCAATGTAGCTTGGCGTCTCTCATACCTAAAAATACCAGGCTCTTGGTCTAAAACAGGATTTCTTTTAGCAATCCCTACAAAATACCGGACTGACAATTGTATTAAACCCCTAAAAAATAGGACGGTCATACCTAACACCCCAGTATAGGGAGTAACCCCCTCGCCCTCCCGGGCGTAAACTTCGTCTAATGAACGACGGTTTGACGGATACGTTTGAACGGAAGCTGAACCCGGAAAGAAAGAGTTACGTATCCAAAATATCCGGATACGTGTGGACGGGGCCTGATTAAACTTGAAAGATTCGTAACAAAAATATTTTACTATTACAACAAAACCAGGGACAGTGTAGTGGTAGAGCGCTCGCCTTTCACCAATTCGACGCGGGTTCGATTCCCGGGGAAGTACAGTATGTGAGGCGTGTGAGCTGGGTTTGAGGCCCTTTTCTAACGTCGGAGGTTTTATTCGGGTCGTCCGGTTTCCCCTCTATTAAAAACCACCAACTATGCCAACATCTGAGCAGTTTCAGGATTAGCTATGCTATTTGAAACTTGATAAAGATTAAAATTTTTTTCAGTAAAAATTTAGGTGTTGAGTGTGAGTCCGACCTACACTACTCACTTTGATTGACATTATTCATCGCTTTTGTGACAGTGGTTACAAGATGAGTCATGATATTATTCTTCAGACCTGCTTCAGTCAGATGCCTCGCCAGCACTTCCCTCGTCGTCGGTATCACGTGGTCCAGTGGCAGGGTTGACATGTGCTCAATATCCCTCGAGTGCCGCACTAGAATCTCCTCATGTTTGGGATCTGAAAGAATTTGACAAATACGTTTTTCTCATCATTATGAACACAATTCCTGTACATCAACATCAAAAATAAGATTTTCGTGATTTTTAGACCCAAAATAACAACAACAATAGTAATAACAATAACAATAATAGTAATAATAATAATAATAAATAGAGTCCTGATATTACATGGCCCTGTGGAGATACAAATTAATTTTTTATTTCAAGTGGTGAAATGTTGTTAGCTTTATAATGTAGTTTTTATTTCAATGTAGTTAGTTTAAATTTAAATTACTAAAGTCTTTTTCATCTCCTTCTTAAGTAATTATTATCTTAAATACATAATTTAGTACTTTCAGTCTAGCGTCATCAGATGAGGAGCCAATTTTCTTGTGCAAATGCCAAATATAGTCATTATTATTAAAATCATCATTATTATTATTTTAGGGGGAGCGCAGCCAACAAGAGTGATAGCAATGCGAGAAGATAAAATTAAAGCTAAGCTTGCAGTGGCGGATCCAGGATTTCCAAAAAAAGGGGGGGGGAGGAGGCACAGATATATATATGAAACTGTAAATGGCCTAAAAAAAGAAAAAGAAATAGTTTTTTGGGACATTACTTTTAGAAAATAATGGATCCGGGGATCCGCCACAGGCTTGTTGCCTCATGAGGCAGAGCTCAGCCTCTCTCAGGTAGTGAAACAGATACATTAGCATCTTGTTGTGAAACTGACTGGAATACTCAGTATTGATGAATATGCAAATTAATGAAAACCATAATTATTTGGAACATTAATTATTGTGATGATTATGATGCAAACAAAACAGTTAATGGGACCTTTTTTACTGTATGTAAGTCATTCTTGTGTGCTAAGTCTTCTACTGATAGGTAATAAAAACAGAGTGTTACAAGATTATATTGAAGTCTGTCTGTGAGGTGAAAACACAACACACCTGATGCCTTGCAAGGCACCAAGCCTGCTGGTAGCTGTTTCTGAGTCTCAAGTGTGTTTGGCTTAAGCGTCCAAGTATGTTTGTAACCTCTTTTCTTTCAATCCAGCTGTACATGTTAAACCTCCTAATTACTGAGGGGTTGCAACAAACTGCCAAAAACCCAATATTATACATACCATGATAGGATCCAAAATTAACTTTTTTATGCAGGCCCTAAGTGGTGACTGAACCAAACTGAGTCTGGTTGCCAAAAAAAGAACTGCATCCTGTCTGATGAAACTGCCGAAACAACATCGCAGCTGCCAACTGTCGTGGAAGTCATTTAATAGGAAACTTGATTTCATTTTCATTGTAAATTAAGTTCACTGGACCTTAAAAACTTTGATGAGAAAAAACGTAAGGAAACCAGCCATGAAATTTTTAACCCAAAGTAATTCCTTGATTGCCCAGTCCAAAACAATGAACTTGCTAAAAGTTAGTCACCTGCTGGATTCAGGTCACCAACACTCAATTTTTAGTTGCATGGGTGTCAAGCTAGTCACAATTTCGGACCCTGCATGATATAACATACCCAACATAAACTTACCTTCATAAACACTGTGGTATGCAAAATGTAAATACAGTAAGAACAGCATATGAACAGCTGCTACCAGTGAGCCTGCAATCAAACCTTGTTTACGGTTCCATGTTCTGCTCATGTAAACAGAAATCTGGAAAAGAAATTATAAACCAAACCTGTTAGCAAACAGCACACTTGAAAATAAATTTAAACCAATTTCCTTTCTAGTGCTAGGACTTTGCAAGAGTATCTAAGATGTTCCTATGGCATACATTCTAGATACCTTGCTTCTTTAATCTATATTCATTTGTTAACCCAGGTATGTACAGCAAGCATCACCAACTTGTGATTAAGCCAACAGTTCCTTAACACTTTCACTACAGTATGTAACAGTTAGTTAATGGTGCAGTGGCTGAGAGTTTGCATGATTGACTTGTTACCCTAGGGTAGCGAGTTTGAGCACAGTCAGACCACTATGTTGTGTCCTTGAGCAAGACATTTTACCCGACTTATTCCAGTACCCACGCAAACTCGTGTTTATTAATATTTTGTCCATTTGACTACCACTACTGAGTACAAAACAGCTCGTACCATTTTTGAGGCAGAAAGTCCTCCAAATATCAGCCATAATGCATAAAAGAAGGAGTGTGAGTGGTGGTAGCCAATAGTTGTCAGGAGGAGACACAGAACAGCTCCAAACATTGCATAACCCTACAACATAAAAATATAAACAGTACATACTGTACATATATGTCAGAATTTTGGTACATACAACTAATTACAGGTACAGTATCTTTTATTTGGCAATTTTGTTAGTCTAAAGTGCAAATTTCATTTTGTCTCAAGTTGATTAATTAATTACTAGCTAGTTTGAATTCAACATCTGCCTTGATAAGTTTACAATGGCTGAAGTTAAACTTTGAACGAAATCAACTTGAAATTGAAGTTGTTTTTGTTTTATTTTTTCACTCAGTAATATTGGAAGAGCCTTAAGATGCAGATATTTGCATAACCTTTAACTTTGAAAACAATGGGTATCTCAGTTGTTCCTCTGTAAATAGCAAACTATTATTACACAAATTAATTACTAACAACATTAAAGATAACACTGGATTTTTAATGTGGATTGTAAGTTATTGTTTTAGTTGTATTTTTTAGCACAGTTATTCCAAAAGCAAAAATTCTTGCAAGTATTTAAGGACAATAGAGACTTTCAAAATGTTCAAGAAAAAAAACTTTGAACAAAATAGAATCTATGTGACAAACAATAGCTACAACTTTTTGAGGACACATACAAACTGACAGTGACCATGACAAAAAGAATAGAATTGACCAAAAGTCAACTTTTGCCAAATGGTTGTCTCTGGAATAAGGTAAGAAGTAGTAAAAATTTCTAGTGTACCCAGACTTAAGAGAACTTTAAGGTCTGGAGCAAGTGCTTCCCTAATTTTAGCACCTAAATTTTAGACTAGAAGTGACCAAGAGAAAAATATCAGGTAGCTTAAGTTTACTTTTTTTTGCAGTGCAAAAAGTTGTACCCACTAAGCCATAATGCTTTCTATGCCACTGTTCACACTGTCTTGTAATTCCAGATGCAGGTAACTTAAGAGTTACACCTTGCACAACAAAGAGTATAAATATAATCACCATTCATGGTGTACTTACAGTAAGTGACAAAATTTGTAAAAGTGTCAGATGAGTGTTGCAGATGTAGGCAATACAATAAAACATAGCTGAGCCACAAATCCAGTATCCAAAACTGATCCCACAAGCTGTACCCATCAGTGTTCCCTCTTGCTGAAAAAAGTGCAAAAAAATTATAAATATCAAGTCTGGTTTGATATACAGTATACCATTATTTTATAAACCAAGAAAGAGGTTATTACAGGCACTATCGCTAGCTCAATATGTTTAATAATCAAGGCCCCAGTCTGAGAATTTGTTTCTGAAATTATACTGTAACTCAGAATGGAAGTTAATAAAAATTTTATTATTTTGCCTTCTACTGCTTATTAAAATAAAATACAGCAAAAAACACAGGGAGTAATCCTATTGCATAAACAAAATTTCAATATTGTTAGTTTTAAACTTTACTGTATATTATTATTTTTGCCTGTTCTTGTCTAGAAACTGATAAGTTTGCCTAAATTTATGCACAGCTTCATTGTAAATACCTATTTTAATAATAACTATTTGAATACTGTGCCAATAAGTTATTATAACTTAGTACTTATTATTATTAATAGTAGTAGCATAATAATTATAATTAATTGAACATATTAGCTATTGTTCAATTCAATTCTCATTCTCACTTACAACTGTATGACCTGAGGACTTCATACTGAACAACATCACTGCAATGAGGGTGAACACCAGCATCAATGGACCATATAACTCTCCCACAACAGTCTGCAACAAAACTGAAACCACTCAGTACGTGGTTCTTCTTTTCAAGATTATTGGCACAGGGAGTCCTTGGGGAACAGACAATATGACTCAAGGTCCCTTTCCAGGTCTGCCAATCAGGACTACAGTTTCACATCCTTATCTGAGAGGAGGAAATTGTCTAACCATTCAAATCAAAGATGTCTTGAACAAAGGCAGCAACTTCTATTCAATTATAAATTAATCATTAAGACACTGAGTGAAGGTCTAACCAGGAATCGAACCAAGAACAAGACAACTTAAGCTGTTACACTGGCAACTAATTGCTAATAATGCTTGCTGAATAAGATATAGTACCTGTGGTGAAGCAGTAGAAGGAAACCTTGGAATCAATGCCTGGAGTAGCCTGGTAGAAAAGGAGAAAAAACCTAGGGTTAACTATAACCTTCTGAATTTTAGCATAACTGACTTGCCGACAAAGTTTGCCATTTATTGTATGATCAGTTATAAAATCTATTCAATAATTTTATGATCAATTGATATTTGACTTCTTATGTACATCTCTGTAAGCACCTAAGTTGCAACAATGACAACCAGTAAGTCTTCGTGAAACAGGATTATGCTATCACTTTGAAATGTTTTGAACTCTTTTATTTGGACTTGACAGGGGATTTCTTCACCAAGTATATCAGTTAACATTGCAAAGGTCTTTAACACTTGCAAAGGTCTTTCTGAAAGCTTGCCCTACTCAGCTGTTGATTCTAGTTAAAAACTCATTAAGAATACAAATTTACAAATAAGACTCTTTGAGCAAAGCTTTTACCTGTTTCTGACCTCAATAGGTTCAACATCAAAGTATGGTCTCAGAATGTCAATGTTAGCATACAGGTTGAAGGCTCTCTTAGCCGACTGCTTACCAGCTTGCCACACCTGATCAATGGAAACAAAGGCAAACAATCTTACTCACTACCACAAGCAAATTTAACTTTCTACTAAGGTCTTTAAAAGACATATATTAAGTTGAAAATTCTACCCAAATTAAAGCGAGCTTTTTAATTTTAAAATCCTTTTTTCTTTTGTTACCAAGCTTGGCAGGTATCTATTCGGAGGGACACAAGAATGCAGGAAATGAACACATAAACATTCCAGCCATTTATAAATACCTTTGTACTAAAGACAATGTCAAGTTATTGTGAATGAAGTTTCGGAATTTTATTATTCATTCCACTGAAGAAGACCAACCTTTTATTACTAGACTTTAGATTTTGTCATGCCTGGCTGCAATTTTACTATCTTGGCAGGTAAAGTTTAATATCAATACAAAATAAGAGCACTTAAATTCTTTCTGTAGCTTTGTTGCAGAAACAAATACAGTATGAGGGCATCTAAGTCTTTTCAGGAAAAGGAAAATTGGAAAATCTATGGCTCAATTTATTTTTTCTGAGTACTACTCAGGCTACCGTATGTGTAACTGTTAATTTCCTGGTTTATCCTTCTCTAATATAATATGGAGAGTCAAGGTTAAACCAGGATGCAAGGGAATATCAATTAACTTACAGTTCAACATTTTAACATTCACACAATAAATCACCTCATAAAGTTAGGATCTTAGTTTATGTTTTTATATTAAACATACACATATATAACCGTACTTATCCTCCAACTTCCTGATTTATCTTTTCTTTCATTTTATTCTTGATTATTACAAGTGATTCTCACAAGTGGTATGCAGCAAATATATACATACATATCCTCCAACTTCCTGTGCCATCCTCTCTCGTATTCTCTCCATGAACTCAGTTTCTGATATGCCCTGTTTACCTGGACTCTCACTTCGGCTAGAATACAAGAGCCGAAATAAAATACACTAACTATGTAGTTATCATACAAGTTTGCAACTACATGTATCTTTAAAAAGTTGCATGTTTCAGCAGAACTAGAAAGATATCAGCCTTTGGTACTGTCAATGAATGAAAAAAAAGTGTTGTATAATAATTAAATTGGAAATAAGGAAGGATGAAGGCCTCCAACAAGGTTAACTTTCCAAAATTAGGTCATACATAAATTTGCAGCTCCAAAGGTGCAATTTAAACCACCCTTGGTCCATCATTCAAGTAGGATGACTGTAAAAAGCTATTAAATTACCTAAATCCTTTCTTAAGCTACTTGGCCCAATAAGCCAGCACTTCAGTTTCTGTAGTGTGAAAGGGATGAGAGTCTTTTGACTGTGCAGCACATAGACCCATAACGGTTTATTGTCCAGTAGAAGCTGGTACTAAATAATTTCATCCAGCTTAATTGACTGGAACAGGTCAGATTAAGTGTCTTGCTCAAGTAACAACACAGTAAGGCTTGAGCTTGCAACCCTAGGATTTAAGCTGAACATGCTAAACGCTGAGCCACTGCACTGTTGACTGGATGCAATAAGAAGTAATAAAAAAGTGAACTCACCTCTCTGGCTGAGTACCACTCTCTGAATGAAGGTCATCAGTGTTTGCAATATCAATAACGGCTGATGATGAATCCTACATGTGTATACCAAAAGACAGTGTAAATAAACTTGTGGTTACTCAGTAATTAAAACTCTTGCTAAAATGGTGACTTGAAGCGAAACACAACTAAACTTTTCAAGTCATCATTTGAGTGATTAAAAAACACTTTAGTCCTCTCAAGTCCATTGATGATGATAGTTTAACCAAAGTATAAAGTTGACAATTTCAATCAGTCACATCTAATTCTCAAACATTTTGTGAAAAATGTCAAACGATTTTGTCAAACATTTTGTCAAAAATATTTGTTAGAAAACTGGTTGGACAAGTGAAAATAATCTATTTTACATTGGTCTAATTTGACAATATTTTCCCATCACCATGTCGCTTATAAATTATCTAAAATAAGCTTATCATTGTCCGATTTCTCTTTTCAAAACGATATTGAAAGATTGACAAAATAATTTATCATAGTTAAATTAATAATATATCTTTCGAACGAACAACCTATTTATCATATACGGTTACAATACATGATACGAACAATAAATTGTGTGACGTTATAATTACGAGTTATGATGAGTTGGCTAATAGAACATACGAATCGAAAGGAGCTTGCATGCAGTTGTAGTTTTGCTGATAAACAGAAAACAAATAAGGTAAAAATTCCCCCTTAAAATTACTGCTTTGCTTGCCATTACCTGGACAAGATACCAGGAAGAACGGCTCCCACTGGAACTTGAGTCCTCGTCTTTTTGAGTCTGAGTCGCCATCTTGCTCTTGTTGGTTGGTCAGTGTCACAGCGTTATGAGTGCTGCATTGTGGGTAGTAAACACAAATCCAAGATGGCGTCCCTTCCACAAAAGAAATACTACCGGCAGAGAGCACATTCTAACCCAATGGCTGACCACACTTTTGAATAGTAAGTTATTTATTTGCACCGTATTTATTTAAAATTTTACCTCGCCCATTAAGTGAGTGAAATATAAATGAAAGTTTGGAAATCCCAGCTATAGTTTGCGCACGTGTGTCCATCCCCCCTTCCCCTCGTCCCTCCCCAGACTAAATTTCTAACAGTTAATCGCTATAAACAAAAATTCTTTGTATTTTTTCTTATACCAAATCGTAAATAGATCCTTTTGTGTATTCGTTTCAGTCCCGTCAGCCCGGAAACCTTAGACTGGTCCCCGTTCTACCCTAAGGCTAAAGTGTCTGCTCGGGACGAAAAGTCAGGCTGTTCTCCTGACGACTCGGACCCCTCGCCTGCAGTAGAGTTTGCCGACATTGGCTGTGGCTACGGAGGCCTGTTAGGTGAGATGAGGACGATTTCTTATTATTTTCTGCGGCACCGAATTCAACCTACCAATCGTACGTGATAATCAAGGATTGGGGTCAGCAGTCATAACATGTTTATTTTTGTTTTTGTTATTGCTTATTATTATTGTTATTTAGTTCTGGAGTACTGGAATTTTTATTATTTTTTACAAATTAGTTTGAACTTTCATTTCTATTTAATTATTCATCAGTTATTGCATACCATTCGGCTTAACTGCAGAATACCCAGCCACTACAGTAATCAGTAATTACTGCACATAACTCCAGCTTGTTCTATAAAAATAGATGCATATTACAACCAAGAACAAAAGTTTGTATTGGGTGGCAGGGTATTCTGCAGTTGCTCCCTATGTACTTATGATGTGTATATATATATATCTGTCTATAATGTAATTTGGACTCAACATTGTCTAAATTAGAAGGGGGTGAAATGCATATTAATTATCTCCCAGACTCCCCCCCCCCACCCTTGACACCCATATCCCATAATCCTCCATGTTTTCTCAAACATGGTACTTTCATGACTTGGCACAAAATACTATAAATAATTTATTTTGTATATGCATAAATTTATTTTATATTATTACAAAGCTGCAACTGACTCTATCATTGTTTTTTCCTCAAACTCGAAATGTTCTGACAAGGCTTTTATTGAAAATACCTAGTTGAGCTGTCCCCAATGTTTCCAGACACTTTGATG
>JAOBRD020597365.1:0-15817 GCA_027575215.2 Hydrozoanthus sils
AAGAAGTAAAAAATTATATATAAAGTACAAAAAAACATCTAATATTGATATTTTGAAACGTTTTCAAGCTTGCACCATAAAACTCCTCCCCTCCCCCAACCCCATCCCCCCTAAAAAATGCTGCGTACTGTCCTGTCTGTTTGCATTGTTCGTTTAACCTTTTGGCCCAGCTAGTTATCAAAATCCATGTTCTCCTTGTCAGAACACATAGAAAATAAGACATTTGGTAATGAGAAAATGAGATTTGATCAAACAAAGAAAACTACCAAAGATCAAAAGTGAAATTCTCCCAAACTTGTTTAACGAAAAGTATGGGCTCTAGTTGGGAGAGTTTAACAATACAATTATTATTATTATTATTATTATTATTATTATTATTATTATTATTATTATTATTATGTAAGTATCTTATTATATACATAAGCAGCTAGGCTTACACAGCGTTGAAGTTGACTTTGATGTAACTACCATTTTGGTTAAGAGTGACAGTGATGGTGATGGTCATAGTGACGGTCATAATGTTGGTGATTGTGATGGCAAAGTAATAGTGATGCTATGGTCAAAGTGAAGGTGATTGTCATAGTGATGGTGATGGTCATAGTGACGGTCATAATGTTGGTGATTTGTATGGTCAAAGTAATAGTGATAGCGATGGTAATGGTCATAGTGATGGTAACAGTGTTGTGATTGTGATGGTTAATATAATGGTGATGGTGATAGTGATAGTGATGTTCATGGTCATAGTGACGGTCATAATGTTCGTGATTGTGATGGTCAAAGTAAATAGTGATGGTGATGGTAATAGTGATAGCCATAGTGATAGTAACAGTGTTGTGATTGTGATGGTCAAAGTAAACAGTGATGGTGATGGTAATAGTGATAGCCATAGTGATAGTAACAGTGTTGTGATTGTGATGGTCAATGTAATGGTGATGGTGATGGTAATATGGATGGTGATGGTCATAGTGACGGTCATAATGTTGGTGATTGCGATAATCAAAGTAATAGTGATAGTGATAGTGATGGTAACAGTGTTAACGTTGTGATTGTGATGGTCAATGTAATAGCCATGCTAATAGTGATAGTGATGGTGATGGTCATAGTGATGGTCATAATGTTGGTGATTGTGATGGTCAAAGTAAATAGTGATGGTGATGGTAATAGTGTTGTGATTTTGATGTTATGGTAATAGTGATGGGTATAGTGTTGGTCATTGTTTAGGATCAAAGTGTTCATGATGATGACAGACAAAGTAATGGAGATGGTCATGGTAATGTAACTATGACTACGAGTGTGAGTCAAGAATATATGGGCCATGCACACAGGATCCCCTACGGGCTGTAATGAGCATATTTACCAACATTGCCATTATCATTAATTGTCATTAACAATGACAAAGTCGTTGTTGTTGTTGTTGTTGTTGTTATTATCGTTACTGTCATTGTCATATCATGACGGCTATGGCTTCAGCTAGACTCTATAAAGGTTACTACCAGCTATTGTTGCTTTACCGACACTCATTATCGTGGTGTCAAAAACGAATTACCATTTGAGTTCATGGTTTTGACGTTTGACTTTCCTTTTTGCAGACCGAGATCATCTCAAGAAACGGCAGAGGCCTTGATTTCGCTCCAAACCTCAGCCTTCCGTCCGCTTACACCGCTGACGCATGCGCATAGCTACTTTCCCATGTTTGAGTCACAACGATCTCTGTACAGAAGCAGACTGCTGCCTCCTTTTGAGCCCCTCGCCCCATTCCGCTCACCGCCAATGCTCTACGGCCCTGGCATTCCCATAATTCCTTCGAGCTCGTTAGAACTCTACGCGAAACCGATTCCTTCAGGTATTTCTAACTATGCATTACCACTGCCACCACCAAGACGGCGAAATACTGGTGGAGAACCGGACGGGCCTAAGAATTGTCACATTTGTAAGAAGACCTACACAAGATTATCATCTCTCAAGCTGCACTTACGAACACACTCCGGTGAAAAGCCATTTAAATGCATGGTCTGCTTAAAGTCTTTCTCCCAAGCCGCTAACCTCACAGCTCACTTCCGGATACATTCCGGCGAGAAGCCATTCAAGTGTAGGGTATGTGAGCGCCAGTTTTCTCAGTCTTCCTCCGTCACGACTCATATGCGCACTCATAGCGGTCAGCGGCCTTACAAGTGTAAAATATGCACTAAAGCGTTTGCTGACAGTTCTACTCTGACCAAACATCTTCGAACGCATACCGGAGAGAAACCCTACCAGTGTAACATTTGTCACCAGCGTTTTTCGCAATCAGGAAATCTCAACCGCCACAAACGCATCCACAATGACGAGGAATAAACTCATCTAATAGTTTTAATGCACTTTTTGCAAGAACATTTTAACTAATGATTCGAGATTGAACATAGCGTATTTTGAACGTTTTGCATTGAACACTCAAACCTCGAATGACCTTACATATTTTAGGTTCGGGAGTACTTTTAATTACACACCCATTGATATTATTAAATTGTAACTGTACTCCTGGGCGGCGTTGTTCAAAGAATGGTTAAATTTAACCCCGAATTAAGCAATAAGTTCTCCTCTATAGGGAAAAGTTTACGGTTCTTTAAAATACTGTTTTGGATTATTCACGGAAAAAACTTGTCCATTCCAAATTTACAGCTCAAACCAGTCTCTGTAAGGTTGGAAACAATTATTGATTAAAGATATAACCCTTGGGTTAGTACTAATCGGCCATTGAACAACTGGGTCCAGGTTGAGAAGCCGTAAGCAAACCTTAAACGAGGATCAACATCTACAAGTATTTGGGTTTGTTAACCCTTTCATCCCAGCCAGTTTAATTCATCAACATCTTACTTCTCCTTACATAACTCATACAAAACAGTCATTTTGTAATAAGAAAAAAGGAATTGATCAGGAATAGAAAAATACCTAAGATGAAAAGCAAATTCTCCTACACTGGTAACAGGAAAAGTATGGTCCTAGTTTGGAAAATTTAGCAATAAATCATTTGGCTTATTTGGGCCTGAAATGGTTAAAAGGAAAAAGCTGCATACAGTCAGATAGGAAAAATTGTTTCAGATATATATTTAATCGATTGTTCAATTTCTTACTAGTTTATAAATCCATATTTATTAATTGTGTGGAGAACTTCTTATGGAAAGTGAGAAAAAAGCTTTGAACAACTGTGAATAGTTAAAATATCTTGTCCACCCTTTAAACAACTTCGCAAATTTTCTCCACCGAAAACGGTCTGAAAATAAATGTTTTCTATGTATCATTATTTTCAGCACATTGAATTTTGAGATACTATAAATTCTTCTTCAAAATAGAAAGTGTAAAGCTAACTAACAGAAATTTATTAAGTGTTTTGCCTGTCAAGAATATATATTTCTTTTCGTGATGTGTTTAATGGATATTGTTAACATACACTTTACATTACAAATCTATATATATATATGTACTTAAATAGAAATTGCTCGAAAAAAACTAAGCAAGGAGATTTAAATTATTAACTGTGTAAAGATTAAAGCCGACACTGATTGTAAATAAAATACTCAGTTAACAATGCTTTTGTGTAATGTTGTTTTTGGCGATCGAGTGACCTTAGCAACGAACTAGATAGAAATTGATATTTCTGTGGTACGGTATCAACAGTAGAAACTGGGTTCGAATTAAAAGAGGTGTATTGTGGGTAATAGTTTACTGTATAAGATGAGTAGAGCACGTGTTGAGTCAATCTAGGTTCTGACTCATGACTTGTATACTGTGAGGAAAAAGTCTATATATAATAACTTTTTTATACAGTTTAAACAAATTTATCTCCAATGCTGATTTATGTGATGTCTGAAGTTCACAAACTTTTTTTGCTAATTCTTAATTTCGCCATGGAATATCTGCTCTGATTGCATTAAGAGATGAACATGAACTGAGTACTTCTTTGTTGAAACTCGAATCGATAAAAGTAAGTCTGAACATTCTCAGAATCTTGTCTACTATTATCTAATAGATTATTCTTCCACTTTTTATTATTAGATCCTGTGAAGTATCCTCGAATTATTTTTTCTAGAACATGAACTATGTGCATAGTTTCAAGACCTGATAGACACGATAGACATGTTGGACTACTACCTGATATGACTACCTGTCAAATTTCTTAATTGATTCATCCAATTTGGAAAAGGAAAACTCCATTCAAAAGGTGAAATAGTGATAAACATAGACTAGGAGCTCCAAACTGACTGACAGCATCTAAAAGATAACGATGTTACCATTTCCAAAATTCTGGAGAAGTTAACTTAGTTTCTAGAGCTCTATTAGGAGAACAATTCATTCTGCGTGCTGTTGACTGATTGCACCAGTAACTGTTTGCCACAACCATAAATCATAAATGAAAGCAATTTATTATAAGATGAAACTTTACTACTCAAACGAGAATCTCTTCCATTTTGTCTGCATTGGCTTCGTTATGATTCTATCCTATTTTAAATTCATTTTGCGTTGGTTTTTAAAAATGATTCGGCGAACTTTAAATATTTGGACTTTAAACTTTCGGACAAAAAACTTTCGGACAATTTAACTCACAAATTTCGGACAAACGAAGTTACTAAGCAAAAACGAGGCCGCTCTTGCTCCAACCGCTGTTTTAAATGTCATTAAGGTGCCTATGTAGTGTAAAGAGTGTAAAGTTTTATTACCTCAGTGGATAGACCTTGTCAAATAAGGGATGCGGTGAAAAAGATTATGTCAAAATCTTTTATGGTTCTCGAGATGTTGACAGTTAATGTTTTCAAATGTTGATGTCACCATAGAGTGGTATTTGCATGCATTTATCACATTCTAATCGTTCTTCAGTGGCCGTTATGATGAGGTTGTTGGAAGATCTCCCAGATTATTCTCCTTGTGATCATGGGCTTGCGGTTTCTTTTTAATCTTACGCTTTTTGTTAACATCAACACCGAGTTGCTGGATCATTTCTTTGACCTCGGCGATTTGCGTATGAAACTGTGCAATAAAGGCTCGTTGTTGCTGCTCTAATCGTTTCATTTCACTTCTAACGGCTTTCATCTCGCTTTTGTTTCCTGCCACAGTAGTACTATTGTGAATAGTCGTGTGCGCATGCGTGCCGTCTGTAAGGAACTCGTGAATGTGGTCTACTTCTTTTTTAATCTGGTGTGTCATCCTCTTCATTTCACTGTCCTCATCGTCATCAACATCATCATCATAATAAAGCTCTTCGGGGCTACATTGCGTGTGGATATAGTTTGTAAACCAACGGCGCCTTCCAACGGCGAGGTTATTTTCGAGTGCTAAAATCGTCGAGGCTTGTTGCATTACTGCGTTTGCTTTAACGTTGTCGTAAACGCGTTGGAATGTATCGGACATTAGAGCAATGAACAAATTAAGACATACAATGGCTGAGAATGCAATGTAGGTACCACATAGGATTTTAGACATAACCGGTTCGACGGCTGTCAGAGCGTCGTAATTGTATTCGTCGACAACTGTCATGCGAAACATGCTGTACAACAAATCATTCACATTTGAATAACCTTCGATTTGTTGTCGCGTGCCAAAGACCATCCAAAACGAGGCTGCGTACGGGATGTAGAATACAAAATAAAGAAATGCAAACTTGAGTGTGTCTGAGATCATGTGACTTATCATAACCACGAACGGTCCGAGAGCTGTAAACGCGCGCGCATATTTTAACATGCGCATCCACAACAAGATTAAAGTTGCTGAAAAAATGTTCACGTGCACAACCATAGCCGTTTGATATTGGTAAAATATTGCTAAGAAATGAGTTACGATACAGGTCAATATCATTAAATATGCAAGCCAATCAAAATAGTTCCATAAATCAATGAAATAAGACGGCTCTTGTTGCTGCAACAAGTCGATTTCCTGCATCAGGTACACTCTCTCCCCAGGCCATCTTGGATGACAAAATTGTAAATCTCGTTGAATTTCATTCTCACGCCACTTAGTCCACAACCGATGTTCCTTCTTAGAGAAATAAAACTCAACAAGCTCGCGTCTTATTTCATTGCATGTTAAAAGCACCGCCAAGACTCCCAAAACAACCCGCCACCATTTCTGGTGGATGGGACTGTAGAGTTCGCTTTCCTTATTAGGAGTTAGCACTCCTAGCACAGTCCACAAAATGACAAACAGGAGGCTGACAATAACTTGGTACCAGGCCCCTTTCTTGGCAAACCGGGCCCACTTCACTTTGATAAGACGCTGGAAGACTGGGTGCATGATCAGCTCGAACTGCTTATGTTGAATGACTACCTCCATTGCTGTCTTGGCAAAACCGCTGCTCATGCAAGTTGGCACCGGCGGCTCAAGGTAGTTTAAGTAGAAATATTGTTTCCTGTTGGCTCGGTCAAACGAGTAAAACTGGTTGAGTGCTTCTTTAGCCTGTAAAACGAATTCGAAACAAAATTAGTGATGGTATTGCCTGAGGGCAATGGGTTTGTTACTGACTCTAGGTTGAACCACTGGAGCAGCATGCAAAGACAAACCACACAGCGAATTGCTAGGGTACACTGTTCTAAAAGTGCACGAAGACTACCTCATGAAGTAGCTAACATTGACAAAAAAATCGTTTTGACACCAAAATGTAAAAGCTATAGCGATTGATAAGGAGTAAGCTACGCGTCAAAAGTAATGTACTGACTAGTTGATCATGCACTTGATGCTGTGCAAAATAGGAATATTCAGCGAGTACGTGTTAAAAATAAAACAGATGATTACGAAGGTGATGGTGACGATGAACATGATGATGATGATGATGATGGTGATGATGATAGTGGTGATGTAATGATGTTGATGATGGTGAAGTAATTATGATGATGATGATGATGATAATGCTGGTAATGATGAAGAATAAGGGTGATGACTATCCATCTTTGAAGTTTTCAATATGAACCACAAGACACGTGACTCACCACAGACGGCATCTTAGTTATCATGAGAACGAGGGCCGTCATCCCGCTATCGTCTACTACGCCTGCGTCAGCCCCGCGCTCGATTAGAAACCGCGCAGTCTCAGAACGATCCAGCTCGGCTGCGACCTAAAAAGAACAAGATGAAAAGATTTGCAGTTATTCTGGAAGATACTCTTTATGCTGTATAGGCAGGAATTTGTTCTTAACGCGCTGTGCTATTAAGGTGATCAAGAGGTCCGTAGCTTAAGTGTCTATATTAACATCGTTGCACAGTTCGTGCCTTAAGTCCAGCGAACACGAGAGAAAGAAGCTTGCTTGCAGCTTGTTTGCTTAATTAACCCCGTCAGAAAGACGGCCCAAATATCCGCCTGTTACATGTTGCAATGAACCCTGTTGCAAGTTGCATGGAGGAGTTGTCACAATTGTCAATAATGCTTTTTGCAATTCGCAACAAACTTTTGACTCGGCTTTCGCACGTGCTTATCAGCATCTGAGGTTGTTTAAGTTATAACGATCCGAATTATAACTAGGCAGTTTAACGGCCTAGATTGCGATATTGTCAAGCCATTGATATGATTGGGTAAACTTTAAAAATGGACGATATCTTCATAAGTAAGTTAATGAATTTCGTTCCAGCTCACTCATTCCAGCTCACTCATTCTAGTTGAAACAATTCTCTTTTTTAAGTTTAAAAAGAAAAATTCCACTTGGGGAACTTATTGAAAGTGAAAAGGTTTTCTTTGATTTGGATTTGGATTTCTATGATTGGTCATGATTGGTTAAACCATATATTATAGCACAATGAGAAACATTGCTTTAAAATGGTTTCGCTGTTTTTTACTTCAAACTAGGCTATACTCTTATGGTATATAGTTTTTAAAAAAACCAGGCTGTAGTCTGGTTGATGTGTTCTCGGTATGAAAATTTAAACATTCTCGCTGGTGTGGAAAAATCGAATAGCCGTAAAACAATGGGGAGTTACCTTTTGCACGGACCAACGGATTTTTACTTAAGTGCTCATAGAAATATGTCAATCACTTGACTTGAAGAAACTGCAAAACTCAAGTAACTCACGTGGAGAGGGGTGCGGTTTTTGTAATCTCTGTCGCCGATATTCGCCCCCAACTTGAGCAGCATTTTCAGCGAGTTGACCGCGTCATTACGGGCTGCGAAATGAACTGGTGTTTGTTGCTCGCCAAAGGTGCGAGCTTGGATATCTGCGCCATTCTGCACAAGATATTTCACCATCTCAGGGTAGTCTACAGCCGCGGCAAGGTGTAATGGCGTTCTTCCTGTTTTGTCCGCTTGATCAATTCTAGCTCCTGCAATAATTAAGGGGGGTTATAGTTAAGATTTTGGAAGATAGTGAAAGAGTTGGGAGGGAGATTTGAAGAAGGAAATTTTTGAAAACAACAAGCACCAAACCGTCCCTACTGGCCATACACAAGTGTAGCTCTTTGGTTTGGGGATGACTTGGCGTTTCTTTTTTTTTTATCAAATTTAAGTCCCGAAACTCAAAAACTATCAATTACAAAACTTGTTATCTTCCTCAAACTCATAAAGATATTAAAATATTCAAGTTCCTTCCTCTTCATTTAGTCTGCAATTTTCCAAATTCAAACTATCGACGGCGATGACAGGAAAAAACGTCGTTGAAAGTTGCTAGAGACTGAATAATGCAGGACTCGAACGAGAAAGGTATAACTCAAACGGGAATGTCTTGTTATAGACTGAATAGGAAAATGGTTGAAGACAAACTAGGTTATATCGAAACTAGCTTTTCAGCAATGTTGACGCGTAACCAGTAAAGCACTAAAACTATAAAGTCTATGTTTCTAACGCCGGTTCAGATTGCATGCGTTCCGCCCAATATCAGAAACCGGCCAAGAAAACTTGTCATTAACTTCCAAACCTAAAATTATGATTTTTTTCTTTCTAAAACTGATATTGAATAACAATATTTAATATTAACCTCTTTAATGTTAAACTTTTTTATGAACAAGGGACATGTAGTTGAAAACGTCGGTTAGAAATACCATTTATAACTATCGGTTATAGTTTTTGCCCATCGTTCGTGAGAATTTTATTTTGACTTTTTCCTTGCAAGCTAGGACTTCAAATTTGTGAGCGTAGGCCACGAAAAAGTTATTCTTGTTGTTTGCGCTGTAACAGTGATAATTAAAAAGTCCTTAATGAACAAGAACTTTTTGTTTTTACCTCAAACTTGGCTATTACAATTACACTCTTTTTATGAAAACGCCTTTAATTAGAAACATAAATTAGTATTGCATTTTATTGGGTGTGCATTTGTAGTCTTCCCACAAATATATATACTTTATTGAATTGGCAGCTATCATGACTGGCGAGAAAGAAAAATAACAAGTTAATAATGAATTGTTTAATTAAAGAAAGATTTAAAACAAACTTGTACTGATGCACAACACTAGACACTAAATTAAAGGCGATGTTGTGCAGATGAATAATAGTCGAGGGAAAAATCATTTCTATAATATCAGTTGTGAAATATCATAAACAAAAGTCCTTTGCAATTTCTCTGCCTCAGTTGTTCTAAGAACGTTCTTCGATTTTAGAATTTTTTTAGCTATACGTTTTTTGGAAAAAGGTTCTTATAAAAAAAGAGTGTGTGCACAAACCGACGGGGTTCAAAACGTAAATCGACTTAACCAATTACTGACTTTGCAGCGCCTTTATAATTTTTTTTCGATATAGTCAGTTTTCTAGGGAAGTATATTTGTTGAATTATTGATCCTGTTGATCGAATTAATTGTGGTGACAAACAACTACAGTCGGCGGGTGTTTTTAATATCCGTAAAAGTTTGTATACATACACTGTATTTGCTCGGAAACAAAATGAAAATTTGGCTGTGTTCAGTAATATACATATGGAAGCTAAAAAATTCTCACCTTTAGCTAAGAGAAACTTTACAACTGCTAGTTCCCATTGTCGCGCTGCTTCGTGAAGAATTGACTGGCCGTGTCTATCGCAAATATTTGCCGAAGCACCGTTATCTATTAAAGTGTCTACAAAGTCTAAGTCGATAAGCTGCTCCTCGTCCGACGATGCTGCAAGCTTAGTAAAATAGTAAAGCAAAGCACGGCTTGGAGAGTTGATTGATTTTGTGGATTTCTTTGGTTGGTTTTGTTCCTCGTCCAAATAATCTCCATCGACCACATCTTCAATGTCGCTCAACTGAGCAGCATTCGTTCTGTTCATTCGACAAGTTCTTGATTTATCACGTCTTTTAGGCAAAGAAACACGAGCCTTTTCGTAATGTTTTAAATTTTGTTCCCCGATTCGTTTCTTTGCAAAGCGTCTCCATTTTGAAGCATTTATTTTTACTTGGGCAACAAGACTAGGATCAAGCGAGAGCGGCGGGTTTTGTGCCTCCGACTTTCTTTCCGGATTTGACGGCATACCATCCGCTGAGGCTGGTTCAGTCATCTTATAAAAAACCGACTGCCAGGCATTTTCATCGCCGTTTGTAATCTTCTTTTCATCCGTATCTAGTTCCTCTCTTCCTTCGATTACCTGTACCGGAATTACTTTGTTTTTTGGAATTTTCCCGTTTGATAGCTGCATCTCTTGTTGTTTGTCTTTATAATTAAAAAGCCGAATAAGTTGTACGAAAAACAGTGTGGTTGAGTTTTCAAGGCGATATAAAACACGAAATTTCCACAAAATAGGATATAGGCTATGTATATAAGCAAAGTTTACTTCGTTGCCTCCGTGTTAAATATAACGAACATAATTGTTGTCAAGGTTACAAGGAAACACTATGAATTATAAATTTCTCCTTGTTGTGGACAGTACGATGAACAAAAAGACTATAAATAGTGTATCTATGAATAAGGGATACTCTGTCATAACAAATTCAAGTTTGTTCATAAAGAAAACACTTTTTTAAAACACTCTTTCTTTTCCTCCCTATTTAGCCTTCCAAAACACTGTCTATTGGCTTGGATCCTGGCTTCCAGCGTCTACCAACAGCAAACATTAAATTATTCTCATCATCTCACGGCGACGGTAATTTATTTATCATATAATACTTCAAATATTCTCAAACCTTAAAAAATGATTCCAGTTTCCAAACTTGCAATTTGTTTGTGAGTGTCGCTGAAAAAAAGTTTTTAGTTTTAAAAAAGTTTGTTCCCTATGGTTATTCAAATATTTTTTCAAAAGTAATTGCGTGAAAAACCGTGAAGACGAATTAAAATTTTAAAAACAGGTGGGAAATTTTACAATTGAGATATTTTCCGATGAGTTTGTCGATAAAATTCTGCGAATTATCGGAAAAGAAGGAACAGGTTAGTAATGACGTAATTGGACCTGCGACTGCGATATAGCAGGTACTTGTACAGCGTGACCGCAAAGAGCTTGCGCAGAGTCATAAAACTCACGTGTGTTTTTGCAAGATGGCGGACGAACAAGAAAAGTATGCTTCATTTCACGAAATGAGTCTTGATGACCGTGTTATAAAAGTAAGAGCGAGTTGTTCTCAATTTACATTGTGGTATGGCAAGTTGATTTACTTTTAACTATTCTTTTTATTTTGATTCGTAGGCTATTGCAAAGTTAAAATGGTCTCAGCCTACCCCAATTCAGGTACAAATATTTCTTTGCAATTACGCTCACTTTAATTTCTTCTTCTTGTTGTTGTTCGCACATTCGTGCTGGCTTTGAAACCAATTTAGGAGACATGAAGGATCATATAACTTGTTTTTGATAATATGTTTGTTTCATTTACAAAACATTCAGCAAAACAGTGCTTTGCTATTACAAAGATAAGTTTGTGCCAAAGTCGGTTTTTCTGTAAACATATACAATTTAAAGACTCGTTAATGACCTTGGCGTATTAAAACGGTTATAAGAATTTATTTCTTGAACAAATGCAATACGAGAGTGGGAACGAAACGTCTCGACGGACCACGAAACGTCTTCCATTAGCTATAGGACACGAGATGTCCGCTGGTTGGGTACGTAACCGCACAGATGCCAACTCTCAGTCTCTCGCATTTTGCGGGTGACTTACGCTTTTTCACTTTCTCTCTCACCTTTTTAAAGAAAATTGAGATAAATAAAAAGTATACAACAGCAATTTGATGTTAGTTTGTTTGAGACTCGTGATGGACAACCGACAATGCAACATAAACTAACATAAGCAGTGTTCTGATTTTTACTATCGTATATTAGGCTTCCATACAGTCTCGCACTTTTTAGATATTAAATAAATACTATGTGATAGATTTGAGAAAGATTCTCAAAGAGTTGTGTGTATAAATAGGCAACATTGGAGATATGATGCGAGGTAATGTGAACACTTAAACAGTCGACACAATAAAAGTTCTAGCCTTAAAAATCTCCACCTTTTCAAAGTCAGATGGTTGAAATCTCGGGTAACATCTTGGGTACAAAATGCCCTGTTACTTACTGGTCTTTTGCATGTTCATCCATTCTATGTTCACCGTTGTAGCCAGAGCTCTTTTCATTGTATCATTTTTGGCATGTAATGAGAAGTTAGTACTGAAATAGACCATTGTATATCTGTATATCAATTGAATCAGAAGTTTTTGTTGATGTCAGGAAAAAGCCATTCCATTAGCACTGGAAGGAAAAGACATTCTTGCAAGGGCAAAAACAGGTTCAGGAAAAACAGCAGCGTAAGTACCAGTGTTACCTTTTCATAACATTACAGTTGGACCCCGATAATTCGAACTCTCAAGGGAAAGGCAAAGTACTTCAAATTATCAGAGGTTTGAATTATAGGGGTCAAGAATAAATTCGGCCTTTTCACCATTGAATAGCTTTATTTGCTCAGTTTTCACCATATTATAAGTGAGCAGTTCATTGTCTCAGGAAATATTTCAGATGTTTTCATAAACAAAACAATTTTTTCTAATTGCTAAGAAAGCAAAGAATAAGTATAAAAGTGACTAATATAAAAATGCTTAGCCTACGGATTTTCCGGAATCACATCAAGGTTTCAATACACGCCCACATGAAGGAATTAATGGACTGTGAACTGTTTTAGACAATAATAAAGGGATTAACAAGCTATGAAATGTTTTCACGTTGAAATATGAACTGTTTTAGAACGTAATTATTTGATAAATATGCCAATTCCAATAACATCTGTTATTTTTCATTCAGCCAGTAACTTAACTTTGAATTATCGGGATAAAATCTGGCCCATAGGAACAGAATTTACTTATTAGCAAAGACTTCAAATTATCCGAGTTCAAATTATCCGAGGTAAAATGACCAAGAAAAGTGGGGCAAAACCAAGGGAAATGAACTTTACTTCGATTTAGCAGAGACTTCCAATTATCTGTGTTTGAATTATCGGGGTATAACTGTAATTAATTTTTTAGAACATATTGTTTAGTGTGCGTCTCATTTGAACAAATGCATATGGTCCATGGTTTTCATAAAAAATGTTATATATTATTATTTAGTAATGAATACCTTTATAAGAGAAAGTCACTAGTTGTTGTCATTTCCACCATTACTTGATTGACAACCTAAGACAAATGATTGTTTCTTTTCTAAAAGGTTATTGGCTTAGCTGAAATCAGCCTATTATTTTATGATAGTTGAAATTAAATGTAACCTTAAGTAAAATTAACTCTTTTCCCCAAATGCAGCAAACTTCATGTTGGTAAATTCTCCCAGTCATGACCCATACTTCCTTGTAATCAGTTTAGGAGAATCTCACTATTTATCTGCAGTAGTTTTCCTTGTTTGATCAACTCTCATTACAAAGTAAATTATTCTGTGCATTTATTATATAAGGAGAAATAAGGTGTTCATAAGGTTACTGAGCTAGAAGGGTTAAATTAAAGCAGTTTTTAAATCATGATTCTTGGCACATAAATTTGCATTTCATATTTACTATTAACAAATATAATACTATTTATTATGAATGGTAGTACTGATTTTAGGTAAATACCCTTATTTTAAAAAAATCAAAACAATTTCAGGAGAATTTGCTTGCAATTAGGCAAGGCTCATTGTTCTTAAGTTTTTGGCGATCTGCAAGCAATGAGCAGCTGGAAGAAAATTAATTTTGTCCCTGGTCTTCCATATAGACTGGGCTTCCCTTGGTTTTTACAGTGAAAAACATTGCCTATAGGCAAAGTATTCTTCCAGACAGACCAAGTGAACAACTTAGGTTATTCTTAAAGATGTTTTTGTTTGCATCCAGAAACAGTGATTTTTTGCAAATTATTTGAAATGGTATCTTTATTATGTCATTAATTAACTTCTTGCACTGGTATATACAGAAAAATCTCTACAAAATACTAATTTTGTTCTTTTGCAAATAGGTTTGCTGTACCTATAATTCAAAGGGTTCTTCAAGAGAAGGTGGTATGTATGTAATTTGACATTTTATTCAATCTTTGGTTTACCTGATTCTTGACCAGTATATATACTGTAATCACAACTTTTGTCAACATCTAAATTTTCCCTACATTCTCACAAAAAATTAGTTGATTAAGAACATGAACTTTGATCATCAACCACCAGGCCTATAGCCAGGATTTTTTGTGAGGGAAACAATTGAATAAGGAGATGCAACAACTGAACTTGTCCCCTGGGCAGAAAATTTTTGAAAATCTGGGACTGGGTTGTCTGAGACTGAAATGAAAACAGGCAGGCAAAACCAAACTTAAAAACGTGGATGTTATTCAAACAGTTGAACCTCAAAATAAATTTAGAAAACACTTTTAGAAGATAAAGTTGCTTTTTCAAATAGTTGATCAACAAAAAAGGGGACTTTTGTTGCCTGTGGGGGGGGAGGATACAAGCACACCCATTCCCCCCCCTCCTACGGGCCTGACAACAAACTCCCTAGGCTAATTCCTTTCTTGAACCAGGTGGCCAATTACGTCTTATACCCCTGGTTTTCCTAGGTTTAAGTGGATGAATTAAGTCTTTTACTCCCCCTGGACAGGACACTAATCCATCACAGGTTTGCCCCCAGTAGAAGTCAGTACTCATCTATACAGCTGAGTCAAATGGAACAAGTCTGGTTAAGTTTCTTGCTCAAGGACATAGCACAGTCATGGACATTGGAATTGGGGGAGGGGGGAGGCAGGGGGCAGCCCCCCTCCCAATAATTTTCTGGCTAACAACAGCAATTTTTGAATAGGCATTACAGATTTTATAACAAACTATTACAACTTCCATAATGTGTCCCCCCCCCAATAATTTTTTTGCTTCCGCCGTTCATGACAGTGGTCTGACTGGGGCTCAAACTCGCAACCCTAGGATTATGAGACTCAAACACACTTACTGTTTGGTGACTATGCTGCCAATAAAACCCAAAAAACTGATTCTTCTGTTTCTGTTTCAGGCACATGAGTCAGCAGTAAAGGCTTTAGTTCTGGTTCCAACGAAGGAGTTGGCGCAACAAACCCTAAAAACTTTTCGAGTAAGATTTATATTCTTAGGCTCTGGGACTCTTGTGAGACCAAAACAGACTTGGTATTCTGCTCTTTCTTTTTTCTTAACACTCTCTTGTTTTCTCCAGCTCTCTTTTGTTTAGCTGCTTATTTGTTTGGTTGTTCAAGTCCAAAATAGTCTATACAAGATGCTAGTTAAAGCACTGTTTTGTTGCTTTGGCCTAGTCACAATTCTGGGCTCAAAAACTGATACTGTGCACGTGTTTTATAATTAACTAAAATAATTCTACTGAGCTTAAAATTTGTGGCATAAATACAGTCATAAAAATTTTATACCGTATATACTCGTGTACAAGTCGAACACGTGTATAAGTCGAACCCTATTTTTGAAGCCAAAAATACAACTTTTTTAGAAAAAGTTTGGTTTTTTAGTTTTCATC
>JAOBRD020597474.1:0-15816 GCA_027575215.2 Hydrozoanthus sils
GCTCGAAACGTCAGCTTTTCCCATCATCTCACGGCGACGATAATTTATTTATCATATAATACTTCAAGTTTATATTATTCGACGACGCATTCACTATTTACCTATACTCTGAAGAAAGCTTCAGTCCAAGTTTCAGATCTTATGGATTTGCAAGATTTAAAAAAAAAATTGAAAACTTGCTTTTACATGCAGTGACGTCATCAATTGAAAACCTTAAATGTTAATGTCTCGAGAACCAGAAAAGATTTTGACAAATTTATTTACCTCCCTTCCTCATTCAGCAAAATCTATTCACCGAGGTAATAAAACATTTCATGTCATAGGCAGTTGAAGAACATTTTTTGATGAGTAAAAACTTACAGAGCTGAAAAGATTATTATCGAGCACATTTTTAACGAAAAGTTCGCGTTTTGCAGTAAAGTAAAAGTTCTAAGTTTTACTTTTGATTGCCACTCGGACCCACTTCATGCTATTTTATCTTTTCCAAATTTGGGGACAAACGCCTTTTCTTGTTTTCCCTTTTTTTTCTAATTCATATTTATTGTTGGGAGCTTTAAAAAACCAACGTGTCAGGAATAAAGAACCCAAATGTTAGGCTTCTCACTTTCCGTGGCATTCATTTTCACTGCCTTTTTTCATGTATGTTTTTAGAATGTAACCAACCATACGATTTCTTGTTCAATTTGAATTGTCACCTTTCCGTGGATTTTTCAATGCAGTGAAAATGCGCTCGCCCTTTGGGCTCATCCAATTTTTAAAAAAAAGTGCGAATTAATTCTATACTAAACTCGAAATCTTTAAAGAGATAGTGAGTAGGATAGTCAATTAGGTTGCAGCATTTGTGATAGTATACTAGTTGGTTTCTACGAAAACATGTTATCATTCGATGGAACTTTTCTTTACTTTCTCATTGGTCCAAGGGTTGTCACGTGACCTACAAATAACTGCCTAAAATATAACGCAGCTAATGGTCATGCGACGTTTCGACCTCCTCTGTCGGTAAAAGTGGCTCAGTGTCCAGATTTTATGCAGGCTATTTTATGCATTTTGTTAAAAATCAAAACATTTAAAGCGTGCAAGACTTCGAGAAACGCCTACTGAGCAGGTTATGTATGTTGTAGCTAAAAATTATTCTTTAAAAAAAAGAAGCTATTTTAATTACAACATTCAGTGCTGCTTTTTGATCTATCGCAGGAAGTTTTTTTAATGGATTCGATGATAGTTTAGCATTTAGTTTTTGGCAGCATATTGTACAGAGGAAGGCCTATATAAAGTATATAGTATAATGACTCAGAATATCATGCCAGAAACGATATTGCCTATTTTATACTGTATATCAAGAATGTTGGAAAAAAGGTTTATCCTTGTTTATTATTGAAGGAGCCAATAACTGTGGTGACACTGACCAAAGATGTAAACACTGGAAAAGTTTGTGCAGCTCCCACCCTTATGTTAAAAAGCACTGCAAAAAGACGTGTAACGATTGTGGAAACGTAGGAGTGACAAACCCCGCTGACCAACTTAAGGCTCTTACAAAACATAATGAATACCGACGTATCCACAACGCGCCAGCCATGATTCTGGATGCGGCAATGAGTGCATCTGCCACGGCTTACGCCAAGCACCTGGCTCAGCGCGGAGGCCTTCAACCGTCTGGTACGAGTGACGGGGAAAACCTTGCAATGGGCTGTTCACAGAACGGCTTATCTGTTGAGGCTGCAATGAAGATGTGGTAAGGCAACGCGAAGCCTGCACAAGCAACTCATTTTGTATTTATAATAATAATAATAATGACAACAATAACAATAATAATAATAATAATAATAATAATAATAATAATAATAATTCATTTTTGAAATTTAAGATATCAAGATTAGAACTGACGAGGTCTGTAAAGACAAAGCTTGTTTTCACTATATAGCTTATTTCTTTTTTAATGTGAAAATTAGTGTTAAAGGTTTGCAACAAAAATTTTACTGTTATCTTGATATTTTAAATTTTAAATATGAGTTTTAGCAAAACCTTTGGCACCTGTGAAGAATTATTATTATAACAATAATAATAATATGCCTTAAATATCACTTGTTAAAAATACATAACAAATGTTACAAAGGTAAAACATATATAAATAGTTGATACTACAAGATTTAAAAGGTAACTTAATTACTTCCTAGCTAATTGTATTTAAAAACTAATCTATTAAAAAAACCGTTCCGTGTTGACTTTAGGTCTTTCAGATGTTTGAGTTTCCAGCTTCTTAATTGGATGGTTTTTTTTTTAATTTCGGGAGAAAATGATAAAGAGGATGGCACGAATTACTATTTATTTTACAGAACAATCTTTCGTCGCAATGTTCTAAAATTTTGAAAATATTTAAATGTTCTATGTTTTATTGTCTCTTGAAACATCTAGTTAAAAAACATTGAATTACATTTATATCTGATTGACTGGCTCCATATACTGGTAAGGCGTACATAAATTTTAGAAGCACAAGTTGCTTAATTAAATGATCTACTTTCGAAAGCGTGTAACCCTCTCTCCTCAACTATCTGATAATGTATAATGTAACGTAACACTTATTTGCCTCACATAATTTTGTTTTGATATGTTCTGAAAACTTGCAATTATTTTGTATTGTCAAACCTAGCACAGTTCGCTCTTACAATAATAACGTTATCACAATGATTAATAATAATAATGTTATAATTATTATTATTATTACAAATATAAAATCAGTTGTTATGATAATAATGATAGTATTAATTTATATAATGTATATTAACAATAATGATAATAATGATACTAATAGTAATTATGATGATGATACTACATTATCCGAGTAGATAAAGAAACAAAGTGTTAGCTATCATTGTAGCCATACCTAGCTATATGATATAAATGACAATGATAATGATAATAATAATGATAATAATAAAGATAATGATAATGATAATAATCAATGATAAGAATAATGATAAAATAATGATAAAAATAACTATGATAATAAAAAATGATAGTAACGTTGATAATAATGATAAAAAGATAATATTAAAAATAATAATAATAAAAATGATATAATTAAAATAGATTTCCAATAAATGACTTTTTGAAAACTAATTACAATGGCAAAATTCTACTATACTACATATTTTTGCTGTTGTTTTGCCGCGTTTTTAGCTTTATCATAGTTGCTACAATGAAAAGGCACACTTGAGTTGGATTCTCAAATGTTTTGTTGTAGGTACAAAGGTGTTTGTAAATTCGATTTCAACACAGGGGGTTTCTCTAAATCAACTGGAGCCTTCACCCAGGTACGAATAGTCAACAGTAAATAAGTAGAGTTAAGTAGGTTATTTCAAGGTTGGTGAGCGCATACGGTTTTTAAACACAACGAGTGAATAAATATAGTTTAAGCGAACTAACCTTGAAGTAACTTATTTATTTTATACATACCAAGATTTGTAAGCGAACTGAACTAAAAAATAATCATCTTCATTTTTTTTCAAAGGTAAACAACAAACGGTCAAACCGCCCCACAGTTCAAGACTTGCACTTAAATGACTTTCATCTTTGTAAAACATGAAAAAATGACATTAAAGGCTGAACTAATAAAAAAAGATAAGACGTCCCGAAAATATGTCGAAATAAATCTACGAAAGTTCAAAATTTGAAATACAGAAACCGAGACTTCGTTTCTTGTTGCTTTAATCGGAGCCCACATGCTTGAGTTGACAAACACTACTAGTCACACTAGTCAGAATTCGAATCAAGAGGTTTGATTCTTTTATAAGTTTTTCTAGGATTCTCCTCTCGCACTGAAAGTATAGGCGATTGATTTAAAGTGTTTATGTCCTCCGCTTAACCCTATTCAGACTAGCCTTTTGCGGAGTTCCTGTGACTACCCCTCCTCCCTAGTAACTCTGTATCTATAAATGGTATGGTCATGAGATAGAACTTATCTAGCTAATTCGATTAACATATTTTGTGTTCTATCATTTCATATAAAACTCATGATTTTTCACATTTTTTGTTCTTCTTCGGCTTTTTGGATTAAGACTATGAAATTATTGATTTTCAATGTATGTTAACTCTAAACAAAGAAACTACAACAATAATAAAGTCAGCAGATCAATGCTGTCTTTCTTTTACAATAATTTGATTCTAAATGAAAAGATCAAAAAGTGTTGTCAGTGGCCTATTGTAACATGGTACAATTGTAGCTCTTGAAAAGATACTACTCTTTATGTTATTTTGACTTCTGAGTAAGGTTTCAATATTCTTTCTAATAAAAAATGTTATAAACACTGCACAATTGGCCCTCAAGGCAACATTATTGAAAAATAGTTTGAATGAAAAAATTACGTTGATGACGTCATATTTTTTAAGTGGCTTCGTACAAACCAACAGGGAAAAATAAAGACCTACAATAAAATTAAACTAAAAACTACAAAAAGGCAAAAATTGAAAAAAATGTCAACAAAAATCCTGTTACTATGGCAACCAACAAATACTTGACTCCGAGTTACTAATTCAAAAACATTGCTAAATAAAGCGAAAGTCCAAAAATTTGGTGGTGTTTTATAAAATCATGTAAAAGTTACAGAGTTTCAAACTTTGAATGGCACAAAAAAAACCCTCCCCCCGTCCCCAGTCTGAATAGGGTTAAAACAGCACCCGATAAAAGAGAAAGAGGCTGTTGTACTGCTTGCCCGCTTTGCTGGAAAAAGTTGTACGAAATATGTTCGATATCCTAGTTCGTCAAAGTTCGTGCTTTCTTTTGTCTGGAATAGAGGAGCTAGATATTTCTCTCTTTTTCAGTCCAGTGCCCAAGTCCGGCATTTTGTGTCATTTACACCGGTTGGAGGTTTTTTGAACCAAGCCAGACTTTACACTGTTTACTGCCAAGTAAAACGGTGTATCGCCAGTTTTCATTTACACTGGTTGCTGCTCTGCGTAGTCTTTACTGGATATTTCTCGTGGTTCGGCACAGCAAACATTTTCGATGCAATGACTATTACATTTCGAAGATCGTTTCCTGAAAGTTTTAGTTTCTCTTTTATTCAACTCTAGGTACTGCTGTCCTGTGGAAATTTTTTCCCAACACATTTCTCTGTGCTCCTTGCAGCCTCGTAACCCGAAACGGATTGTGTTGTTGAACGACAATGTGTTTATGAAAGCGCTTCTACCGTGGAACTTCCCAAGAGACCCTTTTTACACAAAACTTGAATTTCTTCCTAACTTAAAGCAGCAGAAGCGCTGGTCTTGTTGCCCACGCCTTTCCGTTTTCGATACCTTTGTTTCAGTGACTGATCAAGCGCTTTCAAATTCCGAACTTGCTCGAACTGGACGTCTTTCATAAGGCAAAGTCAATAGTTTTTTTCTTCGAATGGCGCTCAAAGCGCTAAGGAAATTAAGCTCGTTTTCCTGGTTTTCTTTTTTTGCGAACCGTCATAAGGGGCTCGATGTGAAACTTGTTCAGCTCTTGAGCAGTCAATTCTTCCATTTGTCTCGGCTCGCGAAATTCGTGGAACAGAGCAACATCATGTTTGGCCTCTTTCTTGGTGTTTTCATTTCTTGTCCGTCTACGAACTCTTCTACTGATAAAGCTAGGCTCTGAAAACGGTTGGTCTTATTTGAAGTCATTTTTCTGAAGGAAATTGTGCCTAAGCTCTTTATGATAGTGCTCATCAGCCAATTAGGAAAGGCGATCGAGCGACACAGTTTTGTTCGCTATTGAAAATATTTAATGATATAGCCATTTTTCACTAGTGAAAATAATCGTATGACCAATCAAGTTTGCTTCTGTAGCGCGAAGTGACTGTTTTATCTCGATGCGCTTTGGCGCGTAAATGTAGGTACGTATATAATAATAAGTTTTACTACAGCAAGTTACCACAACTCTTTTATGACAAGTATATAACGGGATCATTCAGAAAGATAGTTTTTTATGATTTAACTGTCAAAACAGTAACTTTTTTATATAGTTTTTGATAAAAGTATATGATTGTTTATGGCTTTTTGAACAACTTTTGAAAGGATTTCCTGCTTTTTTGACATCTGATATTTCTTGTTTTGAATGACAATGGTGATGATCATGAAGGTATAGATAGTATTGAATTGTAAAGACTCTTTTACAGCTATAGTGCACAGTGACGGTTAGAGATTCACCTCTAACTAACAGGGAATCAATCTTCTATTTCAAAGTTAGTATGATTATTGATACAATCTAACAATTGCAGGATATTTTCTTAAAATTAACCCGCGTACGTTGGGGCTGTCTCGCAGTGCATAACGCAGTGTAACATATTTACCGTTGTTGCAATTTTTTTACAGCTTGTCTGGAAGGCGAGTAAAAAGCTTGGCTTTGGAATGTTTACGGTCACTCGGAACGGTAATAGAAAGTGTACGTATATTGTTGGGAGATACAGACCTGCCGGTAACATGGCAGGTGGATTCAGACAGAACGTAGATAAAGGACACTTCAATGGAAGCATTTGCGGTGGGAACGTGGGAGGAACTAATTGCGGGGACAAGCATAAAAGTTGCAGTCACTGGAAGAAATATTGCTCGTGGCATTCGTATGTTAAGGCCAACTGTAAAAGTACTTGTGGTACATGTCCAACAAGAGCTCCGACAGGAGGGGGAGGAGGGGGAGGGGGTGGAGGAGGTGGTGGAGGAGGAGGTGGTGGAGGAGGAGGTGGTGGAGGGGGAGGAGGCAGTGGTCCAACCGAGGCTGAACGAGCGCTAAAGAAGCACAACGAATACCGACGCATCCATAATGCCCAGGATCTGACTCTGGACGCATCCATGAGTCAGTCGGCAGCATTGTACGCCAAGGAACTAGCCAAGAAAGGACTCCTAGTTCCTTCAAGTAGTCAAGACGGTGAGAATATTGGATATGTTTGCGGGAACAACGTGAATGTGGGCGAAAGAGCAACAGTAATGTGGTAAGTGAAAAATAGTTGAGCTTAGTCTCCAAAATCTTACGTACAATGCTGACAACTCACAACGTTTCTGCATGGTAAACTTGAAGGCATAGATTCCAAACGCAAGTATTTTAACTGTTCTAGCCAGTAAGTATGGAAAACCTGAAACGAACTGAGTTAATTTTACACACGGTCTTCTTCAGGATTATGCCGTTTCAGCTTGGGCCACGCAAGTGCCACGTGATAGCTGACCTGGTGCGTCTTTTAAAACACGGTCCCACGTGTGCAACGACACAAACCGCAAACCATCTTCTTTGTACAGTTATAAGCTAGCCAGTTCTGTTTAACTATTCATCTACAGGTACAAACAAGTGTGCAAGTACAAGTTTGAGACTGGCGGGTTTTCTGTGGCCACGGGATGTTTCACCCAGGTATGATTTCTATTAAAAATATGCGAAAAAAATGTTATGTAACACGATATTTGGTTTTGCTAAGAAATACGTGTTCTAAATCAAAAGCAGATGTAACATAACATTGAACTTATAATTAGATGGATGATTCAATATTAATACCATTCTGACTTGGTGCAATTTCTATGTAACACGTATTTGTTCAGATGTTTCTCTCAGCCAATCATTAATAAGGAGTACATTTTGTATAATACATCAACCATTGCATTTTGAACACACATTGATTTCTGCTTCGAGTCGTGTACTAACAGCTTCGAGCTACCTCAGTTGTTCGAAACCCATTTTAGTGGAAGTTTGGAACTGCTCGGAAAACCGTCAGTAACCAACAGAAACTAAAAGGGTTAGGGCAAGCGGTAACATCGATACCTCTATTTAGAAACATACTTCTTCAGTGTCGAGTGAAGCGTTTGCGAAACCGTATGGTTTGTACGGAGAACGATCCCCAGTATCTCTCACTGATTTAAAGCCAAGCGAAAGCAAGAATAAGAAATATAAGCTTTACCAACGTAAAATGGAAGTATCGAGAAATTTGTTATTTAACATTTCTAGAAATTTAGAGCTACAATACACCCTTACGTAATAGACCTTGTAGATTCTGACACTTCATCAGGTTTTCATAAACTTTTTGCCAGGCCACAAGAGGTTGATAGAAAATTTTTAACAGGTTTGTTTTGAGGCAAGGCAATTTTAGTTTTTTAAATGGACCTGATCACGATGTCGAGCACATTCGCTTCCAGTCTCCCGCCGAAAATCTCTTGTTCCAGCCTTTCCAAACTTTTAAAAAAAGAACCGGTTCTAGTTTTAAACTATTCTCTTTAATTTTCAAAATGTTTAACGGCAATCATTTATTCTCCTAATTATTTATCAACACTCTACCAATTCGCAAAGGAGTTTTAATTTTTCACCAGGCTAACCAGGGCCTAGTTTGGTCAAAATCTTACCAGTTTAATGGGGGAAAAGTTGGGTTTCACCAGGTCTGTTACATAGGGGTGTTGTTGTAATAAAGAAAAATTTACGCATTGAAACCGGATCCTTACGAAATGAGGCCTCGTGTCCACTGACACACCCTGATTCCGCGAGAAACGAAGAACCGTAGAAACTTGTTCTCTTCCTAAGTTTTTCGTAACCACCGTCTGGTTAGCTGCCAGTCTGTCGTGCGGGAGGCCCGGGTTCTATTCCCGGTGCCGGACCTTCACTCAAGGTCTTAAAATGACTGAGGAGAAGGTGCTGCCTTTGCTCTAACATCTGCAAACGGTTAAATTTTCGCTTCTTCTTGGATAAGGACTTAGGTCCCAGGTGACAGAGCTCGAAGGGGACCTCGAGTCCTATCATCTGTTCCCCCGTGACTCTCTGAGTCAAAACGTTGTTAAACTAAAAATAATATTGAAACAAAACAAAAGATCTTTTTATTTGAAATGCGATCTGCACCCCCTGCCCCTACACAAATACATTATAGTGGCAAAAAATAATTTTAGAAAGCAAGTTATACGCGAAGACTCATCCTTAAAAATACTTTGTTTTTCTGAAGCTTGTTTGGAAAGGAAGCACCAAGTTTGGGTTTGGTAGCGCTCCCGGCAAGCTAAACGGCATGAAATGCACATTCCTTGTGGCCAGGTACAGGAAACCTGGAAATATCACGGGAGGCTACAAACAAAACGTCGACAAGGGTCAATTTGGTCGTGGAAAGATCTGCAAATCATAACCTGATACAGTATGTTAACATGAAGAGGTTTATTGATTTGCTGACTGTTGAATGTACCATTGTTTAGTTTGAAATAAATTTGTTGTTCCTTAAAACAAACTGATTTTGCTTGTGATTTGGTCTTGCTTGGCCGGCTTTAAACAAGGACCCGTGCTATAAAAGGGATAGCTCATCCCATATCTGACACCTTCAAAACTAAAATTTGGTACCAAGCGGCGTTTCAATTTCTCTCTGAGTGATAGAAATAAAGAAATCCATAACCGCTAAAATTTAAACATTCAAAATCGTTTTTTCCATGCAGTAGTGGTAAAAACAAAAGCAAGTGAATTTCATTTCGTTTCGATTCGTTCTTCGCTTTATGAGGAATTTTATTGAAATTTCAGGGAAATGTTGTACCTTTCTCGGCGAAGCTGCCCCAAAAAGGCTCTTATAAATTTCGTCCGTTAGGGCATAACACGTGTCTCGTCGAAACGTTGCGTATTTAATGCTAGCGTTTCTTTTTACTCCTGTAGTATACTATGTTTCGTTACAATTTCCCTCTGTTTGAAACAGAAATCAACAAAAAAATTATGATTATGAAGTAATTAGTTATTCTACTCATATGTTACATAAAACAATTTTGCTTATGAATATTCCGTTCATTTTTTGTCATGTCTCTTCGGAGGTTGAGTGACAACTGAAGATGACGAGTGACTGGCTCAGGCCCTTTTATAGTGCAGGTCCCTGTTTAAGAGTAACTAGTCAGTGACAGAACATTAAAAGCCCTTGAGCCGTTACTCACAATTGGATACAAGGTTTCCATACAGTTGCTGTTAAGCCAGCGCAAAATTAACAGTTTCAAAATCATATGTAGTTAATAAAATAAATAACGTTTCTACGGCAAACTCGAATGGCCAAGCTAAATCCTTTCTCGAGCCTAAGTGGCTCACAGGGTACGGAACTGGTACTCAATTATACAGCTGAGCCGACTGGAGCAAAGTCAGGTAAAGTGTCTTTCTGAAGGACACAACACAGTGATCTGACTGGGGCTTGAACTCGCGACCCTAGGATTACGAGCCGAACACGTTAACCGCTCGGCCACTGCGCCACCGACAGAACTCGAAATTAGCATTTAAAAACTTTTACATAAACAAGAAACAAATAAATAACAAATTAAGAAATAACAAATTACAAGTGCGAGATTTCTGTTTTCATAGGAAAGAAACTAGGACTAGACCTGTTAAATCAAGCGTGAAACCACAAACTTGTGTATTATTATTACACACGTTAACTTAAAAAAAAGTTGTTTCAATAAAGAACAATACCGTAGTTAAAACCGAAGTTCTTTTTGTAATTCAAATCATAAATTTGAAAAATTTATAGATTTCCATTATCATCTGATCTTGACTCTCACGAAAATCTGTGTTCAGCTTTTTGCGATTAAAAATAAGAAATCTGTCTCGACTGCTAAATAAACAGTTTGCATGCTTCAATTGCTGCAAACAGTTCCCCATTTCAAACACGCAACACTCGTAATACTCTTAATAAATTTTTAGTACTGGGCTATCATCGAAGCAAGGTGACGGTGTTTCAATCAAAAATGCTCAAAACTGTTCAATTTATTTAAAGTTCTGTTTTACTCGAGGTATTCTCAGTTTTACTCAAATATTTTCAAAACCGCTTTGCGTTCTCAAGGTGAAACGGCCTTTGTTGGTCGCAGTTCAGTTCTCCCGCTCCGGAATCCGTCGATCGTGTAGTGTATCACAAAATTTATGTAAAAAACAAGTTAAATTAACAAATAACACTAGAAATCACCTCTTCTCCCACAAAAGCTGTCAAAACAAGCCTCCTGTTGAGAAGTTCGCAGGGAAGACTGTACAGGACATCCGGGGTTTTGCTGGCTGACGTCACCGACGTCCACCCAAACCACAACCAAAACCGCTAACATAGGGAGGACATTACATATAATGTCCTCCGAAAAAACGACAAATGGAAGTTTTTCAAAGCGGATAATGTAATAAATTCAGATTCAGCTTATTTCACAAACTTGCGAAATAACTGCACTCAATTTAAATGTAGTAAACGGCAAATCGTCTTATTTAAAGATCTGTCCGCGGCTAGTTCGATGCACAACGATGCCTTTCGGTTGAATAAATATTTAAACATCTAAATAAAAACGTAAGTTAGCAATTCGCTTGAAAACGAAAAGCAATCGCTTTGGGCGGGGTTTTTCGGAAACACTAATACTTTTCAAACTCGAAAAACTTGATCATTTTAAAAGAAACTACACAATGGAATAAAGAAAGAGGCTTTTTTGAGATTCCATACTTGCTTCGGAAACTGTTAGTTACCTAATTTTTTGTTTTGTTTTGACAAAGAATCTTTTATGCTTTTACTCTGGTGTAACAGAAACACTATTGTTCAATACTACGGCTAATTCTATTGGACAAGGGCAAATGCATTCTGGGTGAGCTTGAACGCAGGGCAATAACCACAGTAAACTTTCTTGGGATAAAAATAGCTAGAGTGCCTTAGGACACAAAAGCCGTTTTTTAATCATTAAAATAGTTTCACCAAAATTACAAATTAGAAATATGCATTTAACAAAATTAATTGTGCCCGGCGAAGTTGAGGACCAAATTACCGCCGCAAGCTTGCAAGGCGAGGCCGCCGGACCCCACACAAGGAATTGTTTGCTTTTGTTAAGAAACCAAAAAAGGGAGGAACGAGACACGTTACCTAGTCTGGCATACTAGGAAGTGTGCTACGACTGTAAGCATACCCTTTCTATATTCTCTTAATCAAATACGTTCACAAAGTTGAGGAAAGACAGGGAACCCTTATATGTACTTTTTAAAAGCATAAGATTTCCAACGCCCCAATAATTGTATTTGGATGTCTGACATCCCTTTGTCGGCAGCAAAGGAAGCCGCACCAATACAGAAACTATGCCCTTTAAATCGTTTTGGTTTAAGGCCATTTGCCTTAATAGCCGCCTCGAGACGCTGAGAAAAAGTGGCGTGAAGAATAGGGGACCCTTTCCTATCAATAAATAACGGGCCAGGGGTGAGACCTCGCTGAGAAAGAGAAGTCAAGACCCCTTGTACAGGACAGCAGCCTCCACTTTGCCCACGCACAACAGTTTCAATTGAGTGCTGTTTATTGCGAGAAAAATGTTTAAAATGGACAAAAGTAACCTTCAAGGCAACTACTTCGCACTGACGGACAATTTTGGTTAACTGTGCAAGCTGGAGAACATTCTCAACATTGTATTTTAAAGATAAGGTAAATTCTCCCACTCGAAGGAAGGCATAAAATGCTAATAGACTCAAAGTCTGGAACATAGATTCCTGGTACTTGTCACTACAGATCAGGGACGAAGAACTAACCAAACGGTTCAGTATAGGCAAGGTGATAGTCTGGTGTCAACACTATTACTAATTTTTGAGTATATTTTCAGCGTTTCTATCACATAAACTGTTTTTGTAGGATCGGCTGATAAGTACTGACAATCGTGTGGTTGTAGCTCTTCTTAAACATATAAGCAATAAACAGAGCCAGATCAGCTGGCTTTTTGGGTATGGCAATTTGATCACTTACAATTAAGTAAGCATAGAACCTCTATAAAGAGCCCAAGCCCTCCGGTACGTGGGCAAGGAAGACTGTTTAAGACTAGAGGAAAGCAGCGTTTTCATTATGGCCGCAAGTTCTGTGGCAACAGGTGCTCTGGGATGGGGGTTGGGGCTTAGTCCATGGAGGTTGGAGCAAGACGGCGCGCGGAAGCAAGGCATCTGCAAGCGAGATAAAGTGTCTGCAAGATTGTTTCGTACTCTTTGGACATGCTTGGCTCGAAACAATATGCTGTTCTGTAAACAAACCAAGACAAGTTTCCCAAAGAAAAACATTAACTCTCTGTCACGAGAGGTGCAACGGTTTATCACGTGGACTAAAGCCTCAATATTCTGGAAAATTGTGATGCATTTGTTTGCGGTATCCTGTCCCCATAACACCAGACTCAAGACTATGGGGCAGAATTCCAAGATGGAAATGTTCTTATTCTGACACTCCTTTGGCCACGCCCCAGATGCAAGTTCTCACTAGACTGCCAAATATCACTCAAGAACAAGGAGTGGCCGTTGTAGGAGTCAAAAATGGACTTCCAGGTTAAAAGATTGGCCTTAACCTCAAGTGACGGCCTTTTCTTGTTACTAGGGTGACGAAGGCCTATAGTAAAGCATTTTGACAAGTTTTCAATGGGAAGGCATGCCTCTGAATTGATAGAGTCTAGCTCTATACCCGCAAAGCACTGAACCTGCTGCAGGCCCTTCAGTCTTTTCTGCAGCCATAGGGACCCCAAGGAAACTATGAAGCTCGAGAAAGGTAGAGAGATTAACTTGGCAGCGGTCTCGAGTAGCCTCAATCATGAGAATGTCATCCAAGATATGTATGATAATTGGTATTCCCCGTTTACATTTTGCAATCCATTGGATGGCAGTGCTGACCTCTTCAAATGTTTTACAACTACTAGCGAGGCCCATGGGCAGACATTTGTCAAAGTAATATTGACCTTCCCATTTCATTCAAAGCATTTGTAATCATCAGAGTTGATGGGGAGTATGCGGAAAGCATTTTTGATGTCCGTTTTTGCTAAAAAGCAGCCCTTTACAGCCTTCTTTTTCAAAGTAATAGCATCACCAATTGAGGCACAGTGAACACTTGTATGCTCAGCATCTATGCCGTCGTTCACAAAGGAGCCCTTAGGGTAGGAGAGTTGATGTATTAAGCAAAACTCCCCAGGTGTTTTCTTTGGCACCACTCCTAGTGACGAAGCTCGAAAATCCGGAAAGGGAGGGGTTGCAATTGGACCATCAATTCTACCGAGTTCTATCTCTTTAGTTAATTTTTTTGAAACTACCGCAGGGTGTTCCTTAGAAGAAAGAAGATTACATGTTTCATAAGGTAGACAAACCTACTATCACCTTTAAAATTAACTCTAAAGCCATATGTAAAACCCTCAGTGATAAATTTAACCTTTTGAACTTCATAACCCAGCAGTAGTTCACTTAGCCGGTGTAACCTTACCGGTGTTGGAAGGGGATGTTGCAGAGCGGCTGGTAGTAGCTCCCTTTTGAAAGGGACGAAAGGAATACTTCCTACGGGAATGATTCCCTTGGCAACCAGGATAAGTGTGTTGAAATGAACACTTTCCTGTGCAAGGCTTGCCGGTATAAAACCTAAAGATAAACCGAAATGGAGTAAGCCTCTTAGCCCTTTGATCTTTTGTTTTAGCACGGCTTGAAAAAGGAGGCGCAGAGGAAGATGGGTGGCAGCGTAACCAAAGTTCCCAATGTATTGCTTCCAAGGGGTGCCCGATGGTGTCGTTAGCCCTAAGGTAACGGTAGTTTTCATCAAAAATTTCCATCAGGTACCCCTGTTGGCCAGATCGTGTATAGCATCGCTATACTTCATAAGATGTGGAGCATCTTGTGGAAATTTAGCAGCATAGACTGTAACAAATGTCTTAAACGCAGTGTCCCAGGCCTCAATCGTTTGAACTTACCTTGGTTTAGACTTCTGTTCAAAAGTCAAAAAAGGTGCATCGATTATGTTATCATAATGATTATCATTATGATAACTTTCTGGCTTTTTGAAAGAAGAACGCACCAGCAAGCCAAAATCGACATATTCATTGGCCAAAATTTTTGCCTTAATTTTGTCAGTTACTCTGGATCCTAGGTGGAATGCTGGACGACACGAACAATTGATGAGGCTTGGTTACTTAATCGACTGAAACCCCCCCCTAGAAGAAGAATTTGAAAGGTCGTTCAGAAGTGCATCAACTGACGCCTGCACAGTTTGAGCAGAACTACCTGACCAACTAGAACTACCTATGGATACGTCTGGTACATCCGCCAAGATGGCGGATGGTCATGTCGAGCAGGCTTTCTAGAGTCGCTACAATTTTTAAATATTTTCAAGTTCTTTTTTTCTTCATGCACTGTATGCTGGCTTTACTGTTGCACTAGTATTTCTTTCCGACAACATGGTTAAACCAAAAGCGGTAACAAGATCACAAAGTGGAAAATCTGTTGTTGAAGTTGAAAGTGTTTCCGAAGACGAAATGGTCTCACTCTCTACAGTGAAACAAATGTTGGCCGCCCAAGAATCCCAAATGAAATCCGTTATTGAGTCATTTATCAAGTCTGTCAACAGTAGAGTTGATGATCTGGCCCAGACTGTTGATTCGCTGAAATTCAGCACTGAATTTACCCAGTCGAGTGTGCTGGACTTACAAATGGCAGCCGAGAAATTAGAAAAAGTTGAGAAGGAAATTTCCGAACTTCAGTCAGGGATACAAGCACAAAATGCGAAGACCGAAAATCTAGAAAACCAAAGTCGAAGAAATAACATTCGTGTATCAGGAATTGCCGAGTCGCAAGATGAAACGTGGGATGAGGCAGAGGAAAAAGTTCGCGCAGCCATAAAAGAGAAACTAAGCATGGAAGTTGACATCGAAAGAGCCCGTCGTGTTGAAAGAAGGAAGGATGTCTCCAAGCATGGTCAGAAGGAGCGGCAAAACAAGCCTAGGGCCATCGTCTGTCGGCTCCGCAGCTGGAAACAGAAAGAAGCAATTCTACACAAGGCCCGAAGGATCAAGCCTCAAGGACTCTTTGTTTGCGAAGATCTGGCTTTTGCCACACTCCAGAAAAGAGCTAACCAAATAGATAAATTGAGGGAG
>JAOBRD020597581.1:0-15816 GCA_027575215.2 Hydrozoanthus sils
CTCTCTCTCTCTCTCTCTCTCTCTCTCTCTCTCTCTCTCTCTCTCTCTCTCTCTCTCTCTCTCTCTCTCTTTCTCTTCATTAGAATGGCTAGAGCTCGTCAAGTAGCTAAAAGGAAAAAACGCTAAGAAGTTGTAAAAATTATAAATAGCTAGAAATCGAAAATTAGTTAAAAGTTAAACGCTTAACGGTTAAGAAGGCTGCAAACATAAGAAGGTTGCGACGTTTAGGTTTAAACTGAAATGTTCGTAGAAGCACAACTCAGTTTATTATAGTGTTTTCTGTTAGGGGAGTTCCAAAGAGATACAGCACGGAATGGAAACGTTCCTTTGGACGGTTGTACTTCTATAAAGAACGGGATGTTGATTGAGCTGGAATTTGGGTCGTACGCCCGCTTATGGTGCCAGTCTTGACAAACTGTTGTTATAAATAGATAGGAGCTAAGTTTTGTGCCGTGTACTTCAAGACCATGTGGGTGGACTATACCCATAACAAAGACAGGTGTAGTAAAGCCAATAGTGATGGAGACCACCATATGAAAAAGGTAAAGATTCTATCTGGATATTGGATGCACTCTCTCAATCTATTTCGGGCAGGGTCTCTTGTTACCCAAGCTTGTCCACCTAAGACAATGACGTGAAGGAAAAACCCCTTATTCCAATGGTCTACGCAAAGGTATTAATGACAAAGATTGAATTGATACAAAGAAGTTTGGCAAAACACAAACAACTCAATACTTGGCAACCAATGCAGCAAATACAAAAACAACTTTAAAGTGATTATTAACACTGATAAAATCATTCCAAAAAGCCCCTGAACTGTCTCTATTTACCCCGAATTTCCTCACAGAAAATATCCGTGTCTACTATTCCCATGACCCTTCGAATCTTGCTTCTTGTTCCTGAAAATACTGCTGTATAGGTCAACTCAAACTGTCTAAGCCACAAGCAAGGAACCACTGAAGAGGCCACTCGCGACCAGTCTACAAATTTGTTATGGCGCAGCTTAAGAAAGTGGGCAATTATGAATAACAGCTCACCTCATCCGAAAGACGACCAACCATCAGCCGACAGACGCCCCATTGTTGATTGAGCTGAGCTGTTCTGTTGAAATAAAAGAAGGCGTGATTACAACCAGGGCTTTGTAATTGGTGTGGTGCTGGTAATGTACTTGAATCTGGGTAGAAGGTTGATCTTAGATGTTAGGATTCCGGCAATTCAACCAAAATATCTGTGCAATCAAGTATTGCCCATGCCTTTGGAAATGTTTATTTGAATGTCTGTGGCATAGCATTGCTATGGCCAACATGCATAGGTTTATTCAAAAGAATATGATTTTTTTTTAATAATGGCAAGGTTGGCCGTTGAGCTTTACCATAAGTTTGGCCCAAATTTAGCCACTGGAATCTCTTTATAAATGCCTTGAAGTCTAATCTATATGCATTGTATATACATACATACTACTAGTATACATAAGCAACCTGAATGTTGGCCAGCTAGTACTTATTGTGTTTGAGCAGAGACACAGCCAAAAATTGTTTTATAGTCGAAGAACTAGCAAAAAGCGAAATGAAATTAGGGAGCGTAAGTTAAGGAAAGCAACGTCAACAATGACGGCAGAAAACAATAGTTAACCGTGCTGGCCACGCTATAACGCAGTTCTCAGTTGCAAAATTAATGATAAGTCAAAAGAAAGAACAATTCTGCGGAAAAGCGCGCAAGCAAGTACACTTTCAGATTTTTAAATTCCTTTGGTGTTGGTAGCATTAAAAGTAACCTCGTTTAAGTGGCTTGGCAAATCTTATCGAACGGTTTATAACTAGTATTTGCAACAAATATTAAATGAAAACTCACAGTAAACGGGGAAATTGGGACTATTCGAACGTAGCAGTTCATAACATATCACGCTAACTGCTACGCGGTGAATCATTAACCATATACTGATATAGTGAGCTTATCCTAGCGGCTGTGCTCTTTGTTTGGGATAAACAACTTGTTAATACAAATATATAATTATACAAAAAAAAGGTGTCTTACAAAAATCAGTTTGTCCAATATTGAGACTGATTAAAACTGCATGAAAGGATAGAGTGTTTTCTAAAAATATTTTGCACTATACATGTAGCAAACTCAAATCAACCTGAGATCAGACGTTGTTGGGGACCACTTCAACCAACCAAACCAAAACTGACAACCACGGGTGCAATCATGCCTCGTTTAGTATAACAAAACATATACAATGATACAAACTTTGTACTAAATTATATTCTATCTCTGACACATGCAAATAATTTGTAGCGCCAAGTTTACAATCCAACCAGAAAAGGACGGCATATTGACTGACCAGCTGACACTATTCTCGTTTCCATTTATATATCCCAAAAACGCAAAATTTTACTTGATTAAAATTTGGCAATTTGGAAAAGTGTTGGAGCAAAGAAAACTTAATTTCACAAACTATTTAAAATGCTGGTTTGCGCAAAATACAATTCGCCTCAGAATTGCCGACTCCAGAATCCTAGTTATACAGGTGCATTCGGGTGCTGTACTTCAGTTGCAACCATAAGCGGACAAACCGGATAAACCAGTTTTGAGTTAAAGGCGATACATTAGGGTTTACTACCCGAAATACTAACCACATTCACACATCTTACCTATGCAAGCTAAAGCTAATTATTTCTTAACAATAAAAGTTTTCTAGCAGTTTTGCACATATATGAGAATTCAGTTTGGCATTTCTTTTTTGCGGGTCTTAACTCTTAAATATGACTGATCTAACTGTAAAATAAAGTACCTATCGGTTCAACTAACAGCTAAAATGGTATAATGATAAATTAATTTTTAATGCATGATCCAGTGCATGCTGCATGTGAAAAGAAGGAAAAAAATAAAAAATAATAGAAAATAAATGAAAAATAAAAAGAAACGGGTTTTTGTAATCAACAAACGTTTTAGCTTGAGTTTCACTCCCTCGGAAAATTTGCAAAATTAAATTTTTTTTTATTCTTATTATTTATTTTATTATCCCCCTTTTGCTAGCCCTAAGGTTATTTAGGAGAAAATGCTCTCCAAGAAATAATTAATAATTTTTTTGTGTAAAAAGATGACAAATACAAAACAAAAAATTGTTCAATTGTAATATAATATAAAGGAGCAATAAAGTAATATTGATCGAGTTAAATATATAATTCACAGTTCCGAGACCTTCAACTGAACAGTGTTGCGGGGAGAACAGACCTGTTGTGAACCTGAAAACGTAGCAGCTCTCTTGCTTGAACTCTTTATAGGGAGTTACAGTTTGTACCAGTTCACTGCCTTCTTCCATTGCTTGTAGTTTGTAGTCGGAGACTGCTAAGCTTAGTTAACCTCAAAAGTCCGGGCGACTGACTTGTTACTTGTAATTCGTGCTTCGGATAAACAGCCCGTTTGCTGGCTGAAATTCGATTATCAGAATACACAACTTTACTTAACGCTCTCACAACGATTCTGGGGCTTTTTAGAATGATAGTTTCTCCTGGCTCGCCCATAACTGTAATCCTAAGCTGTTTCTCATGATAGGTCGCAGTTAATCGCGACAACTAGTTGAATTATACAAGCATACATATTCATGATTACAAACAAAGGAGGGAATATCATAAAAAAACAACCGTAATCGCTAAATTTACGCACAACAATGTTATTGTAATTTAAAAAGCAACAGTTTCTTTCCGTTTTTTCTTTTTCTTTCAACACGTGTTGAAAACGGTGTTAAAAAACATCCAATGATGTAAGCGAAAGCATTTTCGGCTTTTGAATAGTTTTTGATGTTTTGATAAGATTTTCTTCCGAAACCAAAACTATCGTTTATATCGTTTATAGTTGCATTGAATCCCCGTGTGAAAAACACTGTTATGGTCTCACGTGTAAATAAGTGTGAGGAAGTTTCTACCCCCCTCCGTAGCTGTTAGGTCAGCCATTTTTCAATTGCCAACCAATTACTATTAAACAGTATAGAAACCACCAAATACTTCATTGGACAAAAGTGTCCGGATATCCTGTACAAGATAGTATCAAATAAAAACTGCCGCAACGCAATTCTTCCCTGGCTAATTATCATCCTTTCTAAGTTTTCACTTGCAGCTTTGAAAAGTTGATTTATAGCTTTTATTTTGTCCGTCGTGCCTAGCGTTAAAAAAGAACTTAGGTCATACATTAACAAATTGAGCTAAGCCAAACACGATCTTTTGCAGGTGTTTACAACTTGTTTGCCAGATCGGATTATACGGGATTTTTTTCGGAATCCTTTGTGCGATAATAATCTATAGAGTCCTTGTCTAATGCAAATAAATCTCGAGGAATAAAATGATTAACTTTTTGTTTATGTTGGCTTGGAAGCGCGTGATAAATGATGGAAGGAGAAGGAATAGTTATCGGCGGCCGCATGCAGAATGGGTGGGAACTTTCTGTTTCACAACCATTAGAATAAAGAAAAGCACAACTGGCACAGAGGGTAATAATAAATCATAGACTAAGATAAAATAAATTGATATAGTTCTTATCGAGTGTGTTATGCTAATCGCGTCAAATGCTTTGTACACATATTACTACAAGATACGGAATATCCATACGACTTGGTTATAAATAATTAACCGCTGTCGGGCATCTAGTGTTTTAAGAAACGGCCGAGTAATCACATCCTTGCCTCATCAGTCACAACTACTCCAACCCCTGCAAAAACTAATTCACTGTGTTAAGGGTAAAAAAATGTGCTTTTAGGCATTCCATGCTTCAAAAGTCCGCCAGAGTATTATTTCAGAATTACAAAGTATGCCAGAGGATTGGTCCGTTTCCACTCCGCATTTCTCTCGAAAGACCACAGTTGGCTTTTCGTTACGTTTTACACATCTCTTTCTCGGTTTAAGACGCAAAACCGACTGAGAGACTTCGCCTTTGTAGAAGTTGTAGAATTAAGTCAGGATGGCTCTTACAAACTGTTTACTAGTCAGTATCAGTTGTAAAATCCGGCTGACAATACTTTAAAGTTAATTTCTTTTCGTTTTCTTGTCTTTGCAGAAGTTATCGAAATGAAAAGCTGTAAAGCTTTAGAATGACAAAGGTCATTACTTGATTATTGTTGAGCTGTTAGTTTCTGTCTTATGTTCATTTCTCCTTCAGCGCGCAGTTAGCGACAAAAAAGGGAATACTAGTAATGAAAGTCAGAAAGAGAAAATAGGTCAAAAAGTTTAACAAGAACGTTGATTAATTCTTTCAATCTCCATAGATTAATGTATATACAAATGTCCTATCGAATTGATTTTTATTTCCATTATTAAAGAGCAGCTACACTTCCCCAAACTAATTCACAGCTTAGTACAAACGCCTGTGGTAAAATAAATAAAGTTATCCATTATTATGGCAATGATTGATCAGTTTCTCAGTGGAATTTCTCAACAAAACGCTATATCTCAACAATCTTTTTAACATACTATTAGTCTTTCCCTTCAAGTGTTTTTCGATACTTGTCAAAAGAATCGGAAGCGAGGTTTGTATGTTGCTTTTAGTTAACGACGTGAAAGTATCCGTTTCTAACATGATTTATGTTCAAAACACACTGATAGCGATCACGATTCCAAATATACGCTTTCATGCTTCACTTATAATTTAGCCTGATAATCAACGTTCTAGCTTTTTGCTCACAATGTTATTTTTTTACAATTCTTAACAACTTTACGGTAAAAGGGAATAAAACATGAACGGCTTAACCAACAAAATGACCAGCAAGATTTTCAGTAACTTTTTCAAAAACAGCCGTGTTTTTATCTCTAAATCTTACTTATTCATAACCATGTTATCAATACAAAATTTGAATGAAGACACAAAACTACTAAATTTATAGCTTTGTGGCGGCGGTCATTTTGTGTAATTATTCCATATTGACTTTTAGTGAGTTTCTTTTGTCGGTTGTGCTTTATGTTCCGAAATTACATTGCGAGCAGCAAGTATGACAGGAGTTAACTGCCGACACGGAAAACGGCCGTAAATTAGTTGATGACTGATTTTGTGTCGTGTGAGTGCTGTATATTCCCACCAAACTGTGTTTCCATAATGATATATCGTTTCTACTGTCTGTAACGCTTTCCCTCCTTTGCTTCTCCTGTCCTTCGCCTGACCCAATGATACTCTCAATCGTAAACTTTGGTCTTTCCCTCTCAGTTTTTACTGGGCTGACGGCCAGCGGGCGAAAGGAGCCGGGTAGAAGAGTAGCTGTAGGAGCAGAATAGGGCAAATAGGCTGAACTTGGGAAGCCTTGACATAACGAGCGTGGAGAAATTGCACCATAGCATGAGCGCTCGCACGGCCAGTAGTAAGGGTAACCATAAGGGCTGGTACTCCCGTCTGGAGGTTTTGGCCTCTTGTACCGTTTCCTTCGTCTAAGAAAACTGCCGTTGTCAAACATGCCCTCGCTGGCGGGGTCTAACGTCCAATAGTTCCCTTTACCTGGATTCCCAGGCTCTCTCGGCATCTTCACAAAGCAGTCATTTAAAGATAGATTGTGACGAATCGAGTTCTGCCAGGAAGGAAATTTTTCTTTGTAATATGGGAATCTCTTTTTAATGAAGTCGCATATTTCGCTTAGAGTAAGTTTTCTGTGAGGAGACTGTAGGATCGACATTGTTATAAGGGCGATGTAGGAATAGGGTGGCTTGGAGACGCCACAATTCTGTTTTCTGTTCGAGTTCTCCTTGTTTTCTGGAACATGCTCGTTGCTAGCGTGGTCCGCTGTTGCACAGGCAGTAAAGTCCACTTGATCATCCTGCTCTGCAGTCATACCACTCTTTACGCAATCAGTTGCGAATTCGCCCTCCCCTTCTATGGGCAGTTTAGTCCCGCAAATTTGTTTTTCCGTTGTCATGATAGAACAGTCTTCTTCCCCGGGGATACTTTTGAGCGTTAGTTGAGGCGTCTTTGATGTCGATGTATTCAGTTCCTGACGTGAAAGAGCTGCTCAAGTGCAGCGTCAAAGTACGTACATACTTCCTGCGATGTGAACATAAAATGATGGTGAGCACTTAAGTAGGCTGTCTTTATGAGCTGTTTGATTTGGACGTGCGTACGGACAGACCACCCACCAATTGCGAGCTGACCGCTCACTCGACAACTGACAACAGGCGCTGGCCCTTAAGGCATATAAGACTTGTCCTAACATTAGCATTAAAAAGATTTACACTGGCGTAGCCTATCTAATAATTACCTCATTAAGGTGATGTTCTTTGTAATTAGGACATAGAAAAACTTTCTTTATGGTTGGTAAACTCAGACAGGAAAGTAAAAACAGCTTAAAATTCTTCTGTTACCCAAGGCGACTTCCTCGGGGTTTCTGTGTTTTTCTTAGTGAAGTATTACGATCTTAGTTGAAACTCCGAGCGCAACAACTTCAGCTTTGATGTTTTAGGGATAGTATGACTTAAAACACAAACAAGCTTTCAGAACGGTATAATCCTCGAATATCGTTTGCAGATGGTGCACTGTCTAATCACAATATCAGATAAACCTTTAGAATTCCGAAATAAAAGGATACGAAGTTCACGGTGCGATGGACGGAAATTAGTTTCCAACTTTTGAGTATAATTTGAATAGTGCAATTAATACAGGTAAAATTGTAACCATTTGTTAAACATGAACATCAAATTGTGTTTGATTTTCATTCTACTAAGTGCAATTTGTTTACTAATACACTCAAAAGATAAAATGGGCTTATTATTCCTTTGAAAACGTAAACACATATCAATCCATCTGCTTGAAATTAGTTTTCGCATGTAAAGAAAATAAACCGAGGCAAAACCTCAGTAAATATCGTTATAAGTGACGAGAAAACAATAAAAACCTAATAGTAAATCATTTTTCAAAATGTCGCTGAAAATTCATATTGCCTAAGTTTCTGTTAAGAAATTATGTTTGTGTGGGTATATGTTACAGGTTTATTGTACGATATTAAAGAATTATTTGACGAGAGTCAAACTAATAGAAGCTGAAAAGGTTTGATTTTTGATGATATTATTTGCTAGTGGTTATCGCTTTCATACAAGAATTTGATCTGATCGTATCTCAATGATTTTAATACACGGAAATGTGTTAATAAATGAAACCTTTTACGCCATAAAGAAAACAAATTCTTTTCTATGAATAATCACCAGTAGCTCAAAATCAACCACGAAGAGTTTCTTTACGCTTTGTCGTTTCCTTAAAAAACAAAAATACTGGTTCTGCGTCTCGATTCGATGACAAACTGAGCTATCCTTCGGCTTTCGTGAAAAAATAATCAGATCCCTGCAAGATTTGTCAATCACAAAATGTATCAGACAAGAGCTTTAGAAAGTGATGTAAATCTAGTTGGCTATTTTAACTCCCTCGATGTGTGCAGATCAAAATACAACCAGACGTAAATTGATGGTTAATGTAAACTCATAACAGGCGAAACTTAATCCCAATGACAGACGCCATCAAACATCAAAAACAGCTACAATTTCTCACGACTTAGAAAGAAAACAGTTTTGCTAACCCCCAGCTTGAATGGAAAACATGATATATTTTGAAAATAAACTCCGTATCCAGATAGATATTTTTAGCATACGAGGCTCTTTGTCCTTTGGCAAGTAAATTGAATTGGTCTTGGCGCCAAGAATTATTGAGTAAAGCAGAAATTTGTTAAATCGTAAAAGAAAAAGAATGGTAAAGCGTTCACTCGCCCATCAGCAAGTCTAGAATTGTCACAGACTTAAGGAAAACAGTCGAAGAGGGATTGGTCCCCTAAACATTACTAAGAGAGTACCACCTGTTCATTCCGCTCAAAAAGAACCAGTGATCTTTTGAACAAAAACACACAGGGGTTTTGTTGTAAAAATAAAAACTGAAAACGCATTAAGAATGGCAAATAAACAGAGCTATTTCTGAAACTATTTAAAGTTGTATTGCTCAGTTTGTGTGACTTGCACACTTTTTCCGCCTTTGTTTTTTGCGTTTTTAACATACTAAAAAAATTAGAAACATGTTAAAGAAACCGTGTGAATAGGTCCTGGGTTTATAATATACCGAGAATGAAATAGAAACAGTTTAGTAATTTCGGCGTTGATAAAAGCTCTCCTATCGATCCCTTCCCGCCGCGAAATCAGAAACAAAAATCTAAACACGTCAAATAGCTAATTTACAAAAGCTTTTCATGAAAACTCGCAGATTTTCAAGATAATTCTATTTCAGTTTACTAAATCCAAAGAGAACCTTTTTTATGTTTTTACTAAAGCCTTAATCTAAAATACCAGTTCTGAAAAAGCAACTTTTTGAAGAAGCACAAAGAAGTTAAAAATGACTTTCTGTTATTTACAATTGAAATTAAAAATAGCGCTCACAGTCCCTAACGATGTGTTAGTATCTTTCATTTTACATAGCATTTGATTCAATAATGGAAGTTAAATTCAATAGAGATAATAAAAAGAACGGAATGCTAGCCAGGCGGATTAACCCACATTGAGTATCGTTTTGTTCGAATGACAATTTTAAAAGGGTATGTTTACACGTGCTTTCAGAATGTATATGTCAATTTTGCGAGTAATCAATTTAAAGTCGAATACTTAGCACTTTATTCAATTTCCTTCTGTATCATTACTAGTTCCTCTCCAGGCAAACAACAAAGTCAAGTTTAGAGTTAAGTCAAAGAACTCGTAACAAATAGGAGTTGGCTTGGTTCTTTATCAATTAGAATTTAGCAGGCCTAAAAATTCTGAATTGAAATACTGGAGTCTAATAAAAAAGTCTAATCGAAGAAAAATTAAATCCGTCTTGTCAGAAATTGAGATCTCAAAAGATACTAATTACAACAGTGAAGCACAGTGTTGACAAAGCGCTATTATTTAGCCTGCACCTGCCACGAGTCATTAATGAAAGCATTTTATTCCATTCCCACTTTACCATTTCATTAAAAATCATTAAGTGTTGAGAAAGAATCTTAATTCGCAATTGCCGCTCCCCGCCGTTCTTTACAGAGAGTCAGCAAGTAAGACATTATATTGATTGGCGGTGATTATGCGCCATCAGTCAGTAAATAAAAGCATTTTATTAGTAGCACAAAACTTCAATTTGTCAAAAGAAAGTTGATAATATATAGTAAATAATCCATTCGCAGTCACGATTCTTGTATCTTCTCTTTAGAAACAAGTCGTTTTCATTGGTTCTATACAAATAAGACAATATGAAGGACGGGTTGTGTTCCGATATGTGGCGGGCCTGTTATCGCCAAATCAGTCGCTTTGGGGAATAATTCTTTTAGCACTATTTGGAACCGTAAGTCGAGAAAATGAATAAACAATTCAAGTTCAAATTCATTTCCTTTAAGCAGCTCCTAACACGCCGATCACTTCGTCAATATTGTAAGTATGGGGTATACTAACAAATGGCTAAGGGTTAGGTTGAATGGCTCCGCACCTACACAATACCCATAAGGAGCAATTAACTTATTATGGAAACACTCTTCAAAAACCGCAGTCACCTGCGCCATTGCGCCAACCCGACTCTTTGACCATGGGCGAGTCTCTAAGTTCACGCAATGAGACTCAGTGGCCTTTGAAAATGAAATTATCTTCCGCATGTATGCGTAATAGAATGACACAAAGTGATATTACTTTTACTTGTTTTTAAATTGTGTTCAGATCACAGAGTGACGTCCTTTATTCAATTATCTGACCAAAGTCCAATATAGGCCAGTGAAACGTTTCAGAAAGTCTTACAAAAATCATCTTCCAGTTTTCGCTTTTATTTTCAGTCTCTCGACTCAATAGATGGATTTCTATTACAGTAAGCCAAATGGCACAGTACGAACTAAACACGGATCGAATTATTTTTTTTTTTACTGAAAGAAAGTTTCTAATCTTCAAAAATTTTTTGTATATTTCAAGACACCTTAATTTGGCGAGCGAACTTATGGCTGGACGATCTGACTACGAGAATTGTTGGACCATGTTAGTCCAATAATAGACACGTTAGAATTATTTCGAGTAAACATTCAAAATATGTTGCTGTTAGTTTTGTTGCTGCTTCTCTGTTTATAGGAAAAGCTTAATTTCCAAACGATATATGAGAGCAATAATCCTTCTTCCTCTCGTGCTTCAGTTAAACAACATCAAGCGAACAAATTTCCGCTGTGAAGCACGAAGAATGTAGTGGTGCCAGAGAGCGTTTTTCGGTACCACGCAAAAAATGTTAAAAAGCTGTTTTAACGAATGAAAACTGGTGGTAACTACATTTTCCCCCTCTTAATTCATTTTCTTTCTCATTTGGATGATGTAGGCGTTTGAAGCAAACGAAAAAAGCGACGACCAAAATGCTCGATCGACACCATTTCTACAGGGATGATAAGACTAGTGTCGGCTGGCTTCGTTTTTCTTCCGACTTTCTTAAATTGTAAAAAGTCGCCTATGGTACGAATACACCAAAAGACCTCTATACCTTATGTAAAACACGTTTCCTTAGCCGTGTCGTTTCAGTAGAGTTTTTAAATGTCCAAGACTTTAGCCTATACTTTATATCAAACAGTTAATGTATTCTAGCTAGAGACAATATAGCGATAACCGAGCTAGAGGAAAAATTGTCTTGGCCCAGTAGACAAACTTACGCCATCGATTTTCTTAGGCATTCAAAAACAAAATCAAACACAACGGTTAACTTAAACAAAGGATTTGACAGAAACGTTTGATATTCTTTCTGTGAAAACAAGTTGGCAAGACACCTGTGATAAAGATCACATGTTACCTTTGGTCAGTTGCCATCGGTCGAGTGATTATTCAAGTATTACAGTAAACTTTCATTGTTACTGTTGCAGCCAACTTTATGCTACCGGTTTACAACAAAAAAACCTAGATGTATATCTGATGCGGTGTTTCGAGGTTATACTAAACAAAGAAGGTAGCAAGTTGATATTCCTTACATCTTCCCAGACTACACATAAAAAAGTAGAACCTTTACAACAGAATAACAAAAGTTGTGTGTGCCATAAACTCAATGAGATGAAAGCGATCGGAAGAAGACTTCAGCTGAACCAAACGAAAGTCATGAAAGTTTAGGCTTAAAGTAAACGTTTCTATATAATAGTGAAAAACTGGTTGTTTGTGGCTGCTTTTAATCATTTTGCCTCCTGCGTTTTTGGCCTTGATATGATATAGCGACTAGTTTGGTGCTGGCTTGTTTAGAGATTAACAGGCGTCGTCTAAATAAGCTGCAATGAGTTTACTTGCAGTGATAAGGAAAGCAGTGGAAAGGTAGAGTTCCTGTAGGCTTCATGCGACCAGGCACTTTGGAAGGGGTCGGTCGAAATCGTATTTATAGCGCGACGACATAAGGTGAATAAGTCATTCTTTAAACACGCTCGTCAAACGTTTGATCAGACTGATGCTGAGAATAGTTGCGAAATTGAATACTGGTCATCAAGTATTCCACAAATTGTCAAACAGTGCATTTCTTCGACTCCTCGTTTAATAGTCTCTTTTTCACATTATATGTAACACTGGTATTCGAATAGTTACACAGAGCAATACTGAACTTCCGTGTACCGACACAATTTTATAATTACGTCTGGCTTAAAAAATGGCCACGTTATCGGAAACCCAAGATAATTGAAATTCCCATCAAAATCAGCATAAGAAATTTCAAAATACAAAGAACAGTGTAGAGAAACACGGATCTTGACGAGAAAATATCGCCTCGCCCACTGGTATCGCTTTCACAACATATTTTTCTTTTTATGGCAAAATCTTTTTCCAGTTATTAATTTCGACTCGTGCTTAATAATACTTAGCGCTAACGACAACAACCAGGTTTTACTTACGTGCTTTTATTTCCATTTTCTTTCTTTAGAAACCAAATACTTTACAAAAGCCTTGCAAAACCTCCCTTTTCGTTTTCTTACATTGTCATACAGCACTCGAGAAAAACCCTTCCTTACGACAAACAGCAAACACTTAGTTTTAACTAAGAATAAACGGCACACTACGGTACAATTGAAGCTTCTTTACGCAATTTCTACTTAGGGAAGCTCTGTTCAAACTAAACTATCTCCAATATCTAAATTATAGTCCATCTCTGTAACTTGTCAACAATTAACAATTAACTGCCACGTTAACAAAAGCTTTTGTCGGTAATTTAGGGCCAACACGAGAAATATTTGATATTCAGTGCACCGCCTTAGGAATCTTTTTTCCGATGGAAACTACTTCAGGGCCGCTATACAGTGTTGTTGAACATAAAAACTTTGGGCCCCAACGATGATTTTAAAAAAAAACTGACATGGACTGAAGCTGGTGCGTAAACGCGTGTAAGGTAAACTATCTTTTAACCTCTAGTTGAGCTTCCTTTCCACTTTTTGTTTTAGTTGGTCCTAGTTCTCTGCTGATCAAAAAACTACTGGTTCTGGAAGGCCAAACCTTTCACTCGACGACACGTGCGGAGGTTGCCAAGTAAGCTAACGTTAGAGGGTTACCCTATGTCTAGTACAGCGGGCGGCCTCAAGCTTCAATGTCAAAAAATCCCTTAGTGTGCATTTGATTGGCTCTATTATCGAATGTTAAACAAAAATATCCATCTAACAAAACTGAAATTGTCAGCTGCCAGAAGAGTACTTTGTTGACTCAGCTTTGGTTGGGATATAGTAAAACTTTCAAAAATATCTACAAATCGGCAACTTCACAAATCGTTTTCGTACGTCGATCAACAAATGTGCACGAAGCACAAGTTTGACTTGTTAAACCTAAGAAAAAACTTTTCAATTGCAGAGTGGTTTATTCGGAATATTTTGGACAAGTCATTTGTTACCGCTTCTGCTTCATACTAAATCAAGGTACGGCAAATTTTTTGGGAGCCGTTTTAGTGTTGTTGGTCCTAAAACCAACTGATACTTTTCTTATTTCTCTTCATTTTAAAACAAATTGCAAAATCATACAGAAGAGTATAACCAATTTAAAGGCTTGTGCTAAAAGATACTCTTGTATGAATTTGCCATGCTTAGGGTTCCATGATGGAGCAAGTACCAAATTTCTTCGTCAAACTACGCTGTGTCCTGTATTGAAGCTTTTGGAAATTTTCCTCAACAATGCCGTCCCTTCCCTGAAATACAACCAACAAACTGTTACGCACTGCCAACGTATATGGTACAAGTAAACTAGACGAATTTGTGATAGAGTAAACTTGAACTCTACGGAGTGCTACATAACAGCTGGAAACAGGAAGACAGTACAAAATAAACCAAATAAATCAAACAGAAGGTAGATTTTTGAATATACGAAGTATTAGACCTGGTTCAGCATACAGTGAACAACAAGTAAGAGGGGACGAGATCTGTTTCGAGTATCACCGGTCTATCTGTTGACGAGAAGGTACAGATCAACTGCATCTCAGTGATACACGAAACCGTTATTATTCTACTCGGTATTTAGTCAAATATTCACTGCACCTTGTAAACAGTGCAGTATTTACTTAGTTATCCAAATGCAGAATTGCTGATAAGGACAAATGAGTCAGTAGGGGCATTCTGCTTTCACCCTACAACCTCTGCAAAACTCAATAATACCTAACCACAAATGAGTTGCAGCCTATACAATGAAAACAATCTTACTTCTTTCTCATGGAGCCACGGAGACTGCCGTACTTGTTGTGGAGCATGGGTTCTAGCTGCTCGTTCAGCTTCTTGTAGTTTCTCTCCAGTTCCTTTTGATAAGCCCGCTGGTCAGCGGTTATCAAGTGTTTGTTCTTCTGCAGAGCATCGCCACACCTTCACGGTAAACACTTGTATCAACAATCACATTGTGTTCAATCGTTTAAGGCAAGGTTAAAACTTTCACTCACATAACCTATTCGATTTACTGACAAACGTACTGCATAAGTAAATTATTGCAGCTTTGAGCGAAATCAGCAGGATAGTGCAGACAAAACGTGTCAAGCAAGAAAGCCTAGTTGAGAAAATTTAGTCGGAAGAAATGTAAAATCTGAAGGAAAACTGGATAGTCTATAAATAACTTGTACTCAATAACCCTATTAAGCCTCTATCATGTCCCGGTCACACCCATACCCAAACTAAATCCCTACCATGTTCCAACCATATTCAAACTAAATCCCTACAATGTCCCAACCATACCCATACTAAATCCCTACCATTTCCCAACCACACCATTTTTAATCCGGCCTATCAAACTCATATTAAGTCCTCATCGTATCCATTTCCTGTTCTTACCACGCCCCTAGTAAATCCCCATCTTCCCTTCATGGTCCTTACAAAACTCCTACTAAATCTCTACCATAACAATTCCTTGTTTCACTAAACCCATACAAAATCCCATACCTTTCTCTGTTCCTAAAGAACCCAATACACAATATCTTCCATACCCCAGTCCTTACATCAGACCTGCTTAATCCCAACCAAAACCCTGACATTCCCTACTGAATCCCTTGTCAGATCACTGCAACACACCTACAGCCAGCCCTACGAAACCTCTATTTAATCCCTTCCCATAGCGCTGTTAAATCTGTATCACATCAGCTACCCCTTCTTGATCCCTTATCATAATTTAAGTTTAAATTCCTTGTCGTAATTTAAGTTAAAGTTCCTTTAAATTCCAATCCTGGCTAGGGTAACCTCACTCCCTACCCTTACTCTTACCTTTACCCCCAACCCTTATCTATACCAGCGTATGCGGCGTAGCAGCTAGCGCTTGTCTGACTGCGTGATTTATTACAGAAATAGAAAACTAGCTCGCGCGCTCTTCTCAGTTATAGAACCACGCGTGAATTTTTAAGTTCACGAAA
>JAOBRD020597690.1:0-15815 GCA_027575215.2 Hydrozoanthus sils
GTTGTTTAGGAGATTAAATCAGGCAAGTAATTGTGACTGGGTTTGTTTGGTGTGTTTATTGAGGATCTCTATTAATGGTGTTATCTTTAGCTTCATTAAATTGATTGAAATGTTGTCTCCATGTCTGGTACCTCTAAAGGGTTTTGAATCGACCCGAGCCACGTCCATATTGGTATCTCTTCGGGGTTCCAATGAAATTTTCCGGCGAACATCCCCGACCAAAAAGGTTGGGAGCCCCCCCCCCATCCGGAGGTCTGTCAATACCAAAGATAGTTTTGCAATCCTTCTGAAAGAAACTAGTGCTGATTTCAAGGGGGAGGGGCAGTACGGGGTTAAAAGGGTAGCCGGATGACCGTCGGAAAAGTCCCCAAAATACCCTAAATTATACCAAAGCATAAAAACTTTTCCGCCCTAAAACTACTTCTCTGTTGAAAATTTACCCTATAGAATGCCAATTGAAAACGGACATTTTTCTCAGGTAAACTACGGCGGATCGGCTCTAAGTCCCCTCGTGTTGCGCTGAATTTGTAAATAAAGGCTCGAGTGTTATAGGACGTTTGCCATGGGACTTTCTTGTTCAGTACGCACGTTTGCTAAAATTAAACACGAGACTACAAGCAGTCCAATAGCTTCACGTTTCCCATCCCTAAAAACACCGGGCTCTTTTTCCTTTAACAACCCCCCAAAAAACCGGACTTAAAATTACGGTCATACCTACAACCTTAATATAGGGGCATCCGCCCCGTCGCTTCGACATGCCATTCGGCCGTTGAGTTGCTTTATGAAAGATGGGAAAATTTCCCAGCTGTAACAGACTCGTATGGGTCTCAAATCCAATTTAACATAAACGATTTGAAACTCTAATTTCATGGTTTGTGTGTGACTAACGTGGCCACCTTGGGCTATATAACAACTTTTGAGCTATTATAAATATAATTATATAATCCGAATATTTTTTTAAAGCAATTTTTTTGTGAGGTAATCAGAGCTTGTACACAGGTGTGTAACCTGCAATCATTAATACGTGATATTGGTTGTTCGCAGTTATGTCATCGTCAATTGGCAAAAACGACGAAACTGAAAGTCTTGTTTGATATATACAAGTATATTTCTTTGCTGAGTCTAAGTAATGACAGCAAAGCGAACCTTGCGTCTCATTTTAAATATTGTGTTTTGAAAACAAAGAAAATTGTTCTCATAAACCTATGTACAACTGTGCTCTGTTAACAAGAAACCTTTTGAAATCTGTAGCGTAAAAAAAAAAAAAAAATTGCGGTCTCTTGGCCGGAACTAAGCTTTCTTTCACTAGAAAATAATTCTAATAAGAAACTTGTTCTTGTAATTGAGTTCGCAGTTTTCATCAGTTGATTTGTAAACACGATCGAGAGATATTAAACTATTGATTAATTTTGAATAAATGTTAATTGTTATCTGCATATGTGATTTGCATGACTCGTCCTATCGTTAGCAGAAAATTTAAATTGTTTTCAACGTTTCTTTTGAACCGCTAGCTAAACTCATTTTAAACCATTAGGAAATCGAAGAGACCTTGAACACTGCCAAGCATTTGTAACAACTTATTTTGCCGTGAAGCGTTTTCGTGCGTAAGGCCTATATATAGCAAATTTCTGTTAATGTCTTTACAAATGGAAAGTACTTTGAAGTAAAGGTCAGTTGCATAAATCGTAGTTTAAATACGTCATGAATTTCCTGTTCGAAAATAATTTTCTTTTATCGGGTACTTTATTAAACAGTTGGTACTGTGTTCAGTTGTCGTTTGATGACAACTAGTAGTCGCATAGTCTTCTCAGTAATGCTTTTGTCGCGTCAAAACGACGCAGTTTCCTTTTTGTCAGCGGAAACGTTTTAGTGAAAACCAAATCTTTGCGTCATTAGCGAGGTAACTTGCCCCTACCCTTGGGCCTCAATTATGCGTAGATTACCCATATGAGCAGAAAAGCAACTTTTCTGTTGACACACACCTGCGCTTTATGACTCTTTAGCATGCTGTTTATTGACAGTTATGTCAAAACAAATGCTCGGGTTCCGAAAACCGCATAAATTTCTGTTCTAAATCCGATGCAATATCTTCGTCCTTTTTATGTAAAGAAAAAAAAATGTTGGAAGTCACCACAGGTACAGACGGATTTTTCCAACAATGCTTGAGAATTCACTTTGTTTCAACACAATTCCATGTTTCAAATTTCGACCAGTTTGTTTTCTTTCCCTATTGATATAACAGCAGTTCAAACTTGTTTATTCATGAGTGCTTTGACCACAAATGAGAACCTTTGCAACAACCATTAGTGTATTTGAAAGTGTTTCGCTCGGCTAAAGTATATCAAAGATTCGGCAAGACTCTTTCATCTAGTCGGTAAGTGGCATTAATCTTATATAGAAGTATTTGTGCGTTCACACATCCTAAATTAGAGAAGATTTAAAATTGTATAGGGTATCTCCTTGTAGCATCTGACTCGAAAACCTAATTTATACAGAGCTTGTTCAACTTATTAAAATTTTAAACTTGAGCACACAGGACGGCAGGCGAGAGTATAAGTTCTCAAACATGCTTATTTAAGGTTAAATTCTTTTTCTTGGAATCAAAAAGTGATCTACTGGAAGAGTTACACTTTTAATAATTCGAATCTTACGTAAGTCGTAATTTGATCTCGGATACTTTTGAAAAAAAGTGCACCGATAAAAACACTTCTTTTGGCAGTCGGCACGTACGCTTTGAGTATAAACTTGGCTTGCTGGTTCGAAATCAACCACCTTTCTATAGCCATTTGTTGACTGTTTCGTGAGCTAAACATTTGGAATAACGGTTTTTACTCAAACAATTGAATATTGATTGTACAGATCCCAAGGTTGAAAGTAATATTAAGCCGCATGAAGGATATAATACGTCGTGCAGATGATCCCTTTTCACAGATGCAAGTGCATTTGCTTTTTAAAAATACAGTTTGATAAACATTGCGGGTAAACAACGGCTTTTATTTTGTTGAACATCAAGTGCGTGAGAAAAGAGTGTTTTTCTAGGTAATTAGCAATTATAATGGCGGTCTGTTTGCGCTCAACTCATGTTGACAGTTCATGTTGATGTGTGTCTAAATGACGAATTGTTTATTACAGTAGTTGCAGTAAATGGACTGATGTGGTGTTGAACTTATTTTTTATTTATGGAAAGAACAGAGCAGAATAAAAAAAGTGGTGGAAACTGCTTGGCTTCCGCCGACCGAAATGTCCTGAAGACATGCCATTTGGCGTTTGTATAAGTGATATTTTTGTAGATATTTTATTGCTCTATCTAAAAGATTTTAAAAATGAGACAAAAAAAGGCAATTTCAGCAAACCTAATTCCTTTCGCTTGAGTAATGTTTAAGCAAAAGCAAGGACAAAGACAAACGAATACGTTGAGATACCGAGTCTGGGGCTGAAGGAGAATCAACCAGGCGCTAAAGGCGGGAAAAAACTCGCGCCAAATACGTAACTTTTCGTTGCATAGAAGATCTCGGTCGAAAGGCGGGAAAACTCGGTGCCAAGTTACACAACTTGTCGTATCTCGACATATAGTTTGTTAAACATCAAGACTTTTTTTTGCTCCCTGGATGAGAAAAACGACAGGAATAACTAGCTGTCGATAGCTTGATTCAAAATCCTCTCTTTACTTTTCTTAATTCCATGTTCCAAGGCTAAACAAACTTGATCGCTGCAAATACTGCTCCGATTTCACTTACATGATAAGTTGGGGGGGGGGGGGACAGGGTGGCGGGAGCCCGGGAGAGAAGGGTACGGGGGACGGTGGAGTAGAGGGTGGGAAGCGGGAGTAGCAAAAGGGCGGGATGCGGGAGAGCCCGTTAATAAAGCGTTGCAATAAAAATATGATAAACTATTTTAACAAGAACCCACCAAAGTTATTGGACTTGTTGGATTTGCATATAGAATCCAAATGGACAGATTACATATCTAAACAAACATTGCTCCACGTTTGTGTAATATAAAACGATAAAAACACTAGCTTTATATAATGTACTTCCGGTGAAATGCTGTACCCCTCACGTGTGGACTCACGTGTGCTACATGATAGGTCATAAATAGTTTTAAAATAGCAGGACGTGCCGGACGGTGCCAGTGTTGTCGACATCTGCAAAATTCTTTCTGACTGCCGAGGAGAATGTGAGACTGAAACAGACCGTGAAATTGAACAAAATGTCCAAAATACTCTTGACTCGGACGAGGAGACGGACCTAGCTGCCTTGACCACATTTTGGAGTAGGAGGAGATCCATACGGCCTCCGCGGCACATGGAAGATTTCTTTTAGGTGAACAGGTTCTGTGCCTATTTTTATATAAATATTGCCCTTCTTCGGCTTTTCTTGTTTCTCCAACGTCTTTTGATCTTGATCTAATGAGGGCTTTCAAGAGCCGAAACATGTTAGAACCGCGAAAGAAGCAGGAAAAATCCTGAGCTCAAGATCAAGATCAAAAGACATTGGAGACAAGAAAAGCCGAAGAAGGACAGTTTATAAAATTATAATAATGAAGAAATCCGAGTCAGCAAGATTTTTTAAACTTTCTGCCTTATATCAGACACTTATTGTTCAGCAAATGAGTTAGGCAGCATCCTTCTAAGCTCAACGGACAGTGCTTGTTTCCAGTTTTTGCTAAGAGGATAAGGGTATCACTCACCGTGGACGGAACACTTGCCAATTGCAGGTTACCTGTATCTGTAGCTGGTTCAATGTGTACATGTTTATTTTTTAGTCTTTTTTTTCGTTGAAAGCGCTCAGTTAAACGTTCCTCGAACTTTATTCGCATATGCCTTTCTGTATGAGAGAAACACAAAGAAATACAATTCTTATTTTAAGAAGGGCTGGGGCTTTCAGTGAAAAAAAATTATCTCATAAACTGGTTCTGCGGGGACGAGCTTGCAACGAAAACTAGTCGGCCACTTGCGGAAGACGAGTTTTGATAGTGGTGTGACCGTGACATCTAAACTGGTCCTGGACCTGGTCCTGGTCCTCGGATCTAAAGGTCTCTAAAGACAAACAGCTTAGTCTCAATCTTATTTAATTAAAATATGTTTTGTCTTGAGCAATTTAAGTATAACTCAAAAAGAAAAAACAATTAAAGGCCTGCAACGCGAACAGCACGTCCTGATACTACTAGAGTTATGGTTAATGTGGATTTTTGAGCCTTCGTATTCTATTTAGAGAGGCGGAAGAAACGTCAGAAAGGGCGGGGGGCGGGAGATATAGGGCCATAAAGGTACGGGAGGCAGGATATAACTGATAAGTCTTTCGTAGCAAAAAATAATAAATCAGAACTATTTGCTACTGAAGTGTCAACAACGACACTTATTACAATGAAAATGTTAGAAATAGTAACGGTAATACAGTATTAGTGTTAAGAGTCTTGAATACTCTCATGCGTCTATCCAGGACTGAATACAATTTGAAAAAGTTTTAGTTATATAATATGCATAACTATGATACACAATACATTCCGGCAAATGATATATAACTACAAATAAATTGTTATTATTATAATATGGCTTTAATGATTATAATTACATACTATAGTTATATTACATTTTTGATTTAAAAATGATGAGTATTGCCACTATGATTTTATTAGCATAAATAATCATTAATGTAATTTATTGAAAAATAATATACAAGTTAATATGGACTAGTAAATGATATGGTAGTGAGTTGGTGGTTGTACCAAGAACGTGCATGTGATGGTAATAAAATTAGCGGTGAAACTGATAATTAATGATATCCGTAGTATTCTAGAACATACTAGATTTCGAGAAATATTTCAGGTTACTTTAACGATTTGGAAAAGTAGGTGTAATTAACTACATCGGCATTATGTAAAAATTTTCCCTTTGGTGTTTGCGAGTAAAGCACTCAAACTACTGCTAAGAACTCTTAGCTTCCTCTGGCATAGCTGTTTGACGGTTTTGCTTTACTCAAAGGAGGACAATACTTAGAGTATCAACATTGAACTATGGCGGGCCGCCCGGGAATCTCGTTATCCATGTAGAAAAAATTGAAGATGAGCTTGCATTAACTTGCCGAGATTTCTCTTTTACAAACTCATTGTGTTGTAACTTGTTAAAAGCCTAATAAAAACCCGTTTACCAAAATCAACTCAAAATTGTTTTAACGATTTTGTACGTTTTTTGTTTTCTATCATTTAAGATTTTGTAATTTTTGTTCCGCTTCTGTAAAAATATATAAAACCACATATAAAATCAGGTTAATCAAAGTGGTACCATACGATAAAAGTTTGAGAGTTTTATATTTAATAATTTTATAAAACAGTCTAGCTTGGGTTAGCAAATAAATCCGTGAAAACTAATATTTATTTCAGGAATTTTATATCTACTGTTCACTGTGTTAGCTGTCTTTCAGTTCTTTAAGGGCATTTCGGTTTAACTTACGCTTTCTGGTATCACAATAACTTCCTTTGGTTTATTTCTTACTTCTCGCTGGGAATAGGAAATGAAGCCAGCACAGAACTTATACAAAAATTTCGAATCCATAATTTTTGCTGTTTTTTTAAACCTTTTTTTCTTTTATTATTATTTTTGCTTTGACAGTCTTATTTCTATTGCTTACTTCAGTTGTACAAGAACAATCGAGTGTTTATAATTATGAGATGGGCGCCTGTAAAAAAAACATCGCAAAAAACTGCTATCTGGTTGGGCTTCATACATAATATTGTTTATGTGAAATAAATAGAAATAAGTCTGTACATTTCAATTAGTTATTTCATCCACTGATATTCGGTTCCTGTGTATTTGACTTGCTGGCGGAACTAGTTAAAATGCTAGACAACACAACTGAAAACCACTCGCTTTGTCGACCTGTCTTTTCATGAGACCGAACAGTTGCTTGGCATTGAAATGTAAAGCAACCGTCAGAACTCCTTCAGTTTATCACAATAATCACAAGTTAAATGTTATCGCTCCTTTCTGTCGCCTCAAAATTAAACTATTGTTTCAAATGTAATTTTTATTGCAAAAATAATTCATTTTTAGAGTCACTTAATGTTTCAAAGGAAAGCGATAGAATCGCAAACACTGCCGTGGCATCTCGTTTTAATTAGTCATGTTGTTCGGTAATTAATTGGAAAACTCAAAACTACCCTCAAAGAAGCTTCGAACTTCATAATATAATGCCGTCTAAAGAGAAAAACTGCGAGTTCCTGTTTTGATTAACGGATTGTTTTGAAGTAACCATAAGTTGTTTTCCGGTAGAGAAGAATTATTTGTTCTCCCGCCGAGTGTAACTAAACGCGGTCACGTGGCTACAGTTTCTTCCACGCTCACCTCGATCTAAATTGCAATTAAAACTAAAACAGCGGGATTGCGTATTTCATAGTAAAAAATGATTTTAACCGTTTCAGTAAACTTTGGTCTGATTTTTTACTCTCAAGGAAGATGAGCATTGTCTAACCTCTTGGGCCGACTTGAATATGGACGAAATGAAGCGCGATCAGCAACTGAAAAGGTAAGACGAAAATCGTTACACTTGATTACAATACTGAACGCTTTGATCTAGAAAAGACACCCAAAAGACACTGAAAAGTGTCGTTCCTTTTCTCGTTGCTGTGTGTAATTGATCTGAACATTAACATTTTTGATACTGAAAATATTTTACGGTATTTTTTTCTTGCTTGGGCAATATATTATTTTATAATGTTAATAGATGAGATTAAGGAGACACTCGGCCTGTCCAGTGTCCTAATTGGTGGTGCTTCTTTTTTGAAATTTGCATAACAGAGCTCTTTTATCCAGTGCATCTATTAAGACGTCAGAAAGAGAGTCAGTGTAAGTATTTTTGTTTAACGATTTAGAGTTATCCAGATTATTTAGCAGTGGTTTGTTTTTGCGCGTATTTCATACCACAATACGTTATGTTGAGGGAAACAGTCTTCGATAGTACTTCATCGCATCCGTAACGGCATGTTCTCAGTCGATTCAGCAACAATACTGTCCGCGATTCTAGTAAGCAAAGAACAACGTTTTATTTACCTTTCTGTCAAACATTTATTAGCTTTAAGATTAATAAGCTAATCATTTTTGCTTTAGGACACAAAAATATAGAAACTTAGAGTTAGGGAATTATTTTTTGTGGCGCATTCATCGATCAATGACTCGATTTAAACATTTTATCGTACTACAAATTTGTCCTAACCGAAATATATAAGCTCTTGCTAACTGGTCTGAAACCATCCTCGGTTTTGTCGTCGTTTTAAACATTTGCTTGTGTCCCTGAGCGAAGGATAGGTGTTTTTTTAAAGATAAACCAGGACTGACCTAGATGTAAATAGTTTTGAAGTTAGAAATTGCAATTGTAATTGTTGGCCTAGATCTGATTCTTTTCAGAATTGCAAAAATATGAATATATAAAAAGGCTGTAAATTGTTTTTAAACACAAAGTTACGAATGATTTGTAGTTCATCCCATCTATTACTCAGGAGAAAGAAATATCGTAAAATGTTTTGAAAACCGCTCCCTGCCTTACTTTATAACAAGCTGCAGGATTCCGCTAATTTTTAATTTAAATTAAATTTTTACTCAACTTTTTACACTGTGTAGGCTGTGGCCGCCTTTGAAAAAATTTGACTGAAACCAAAAAGATTTGAAACTGTATTTGCGTTGACAAAAACCGTTTCAAAATATAAACCAATATTGTAAGGCAAAGTCGATCTACAAAGTTACGCAACTACATAGAGCGCGATTTGTTTATGTTTTTCACCTGAGTTATTTCCGGAAGAAACTTGAACTGTGATGGGATTTCCCAATTAGTTTACGTCGTAGCATGCGACCTACACTTTATTCTGACGCGATTCAACTTTTTTGTCAAAAGTAAATTATAATGCTTTTTAAAGTTATTGTCTTTGTTACGTAATACCTTTTTGTGCATGATGTGTTAACAAGAGATAGCGCTAATAGATCCACTTCATGTGTATTTCACCTTCTATCAAGGGTTTGCGCATGAGCAAGTTTATTCTAGATCATGTAGAATCCAGTTTGTTTTTACTCGGTTTCGAAAAACATCGTTTCGGTTTTCTTGATAAAACACTGTCTCTAAGAAAATGGTGGTTGGTAATTCAATCAGTACCGTCATCTCTGTCGAATCTCTCGTTTTTGTCAGAGTGCTTTCCCTTCGATATCTAATCCTTTGAGTTTAATGCATGCAGTTTTAACGTGACGACAGGATCTAGCAAATGAACATAAATCAGCAAAGAATATAATTGGACAGTAAAATATTTGTCCAAATTGTGGCGTGCATGCGCAGTAAAGCAAAACAATTTTAAAAGCAAATGTTTTTTTGGAAATGTACTTATCAAGAACTGATGCTTATTAATATAACAAAACCTAAAAGTAGAAATAAGTAATGTATAAGCATCTGAGTTTGCTGGAATTTTTTTTTGTAAGCGTATTTGAAAACTGTTTATCAGAACTGTGCCATCTTTCATAACTTGTTTCCATTCACTACAAGATAACTGGGACCTATGCATTCAGGCAGAGACTGAACCGGTAAAGTTCGACTTCTTTACGTTATAAAACAGACACTCGACGTTTCTACATTTAGATTTTAGCATAAGCTAATGTGTTCTGATTGGTTAAACTTTTGACTCGTTAATTGAGTTGGCAAAAGTAATACATTACTTCAAAAAACGGATCCGAATTACCAAAGAGAAATTCACGTGATTGGTTGAAGCGTTACGGCATAGTTACTTGTAGTAAGTTAACTTCCGCAGAGCCATAGAAATGCAACCCTCTTGTGAATATTCAATCATTTTCCGTAGATTTGAGACTGCTAACTGCTTTATCAGGCGCGCTAGCGCAGGCATTCGTCTTTTCTTAATGGCAGAGGAGTCGTCTCATCCTGGCCGACGTCACCTTGCTTTTCCGAAGAAAACCAGCCAGTCTCGTCGATCACCGTGGATCATAGAATTTGTGTTTCTTCGCTATGACGTGGCAGAGGATAAAGCTCTCTGCAATACTTCTCAAGAGGCGCTAGAGCAGATCTTGAAATATATGCTTCCTGACTCAGTAAGAGTTTTGTTTTTGATTTTGGTGCTTTTCTAACTCAGAGCAAATGCATGGCCGGTCCGTTTGTTGGTCCCGCCGTTATCGCCCAGTTGTGTCTCCAATTATTCGTTTAATAAGGAGAAAATTAAGGGATGAGAAAAAACATAACGAACAAAATAAACCCCTTCGTTAGAAAATTTGTTAACTTCGGTTGACGTGACATAGTCTTGAATACCAAGCTGGAATATCGATGAATACAACATGAAAAACTCTCACTGACTTCAGCTACTGAGGGTAGTTGGGTCGAATGACTGATTAGGTTTTCGGAATAGGCATCGGCCCCCTTCACAACTGGCTACTAAAGGCAAGTTCGTAAACTTTTTTTTATCTATTTATATCCAGTGTTTGAAGTTAATAATTGTTTTAAACTGACGTGACATAACCAAACCTCTGCTTGTTTTAAAAAAAACTCTGATATATAGGAACTAATCATACCAAATTTGGAGTTTGTTTTCGGGAGTTTTGTTTATATAACATATTTCTTAATGCCTTTGATGCGGTTGAACGATGATAGCACACCTATCACTGAAAACAGTTTTTTCCAAATTTTTATTGACTTAAAAAAATGTACGCGTATATCGAGTGCGGCCGGTCATAGACAATCTAAATCTAGTTATAATGTAAACATTGCACTGACGGTAAAGTGAAGTATTCTCTTTCCAAACCATTTAGAAAAGCGCTTTTGTTTCTTACAGACCAATCTCCCCTTTGCATGTATTCTCTAGTTTTCCGGCCGAAAGAAGACTGGAACAAAAGCTGATTTTTAGATTTATGCATATATATGAATATTTAAGAGTACTGAACGTTGTCTCGCGTTGTACTTTTAGAAAAAAAGCCTTATACGTGTCAACTCTGATCATTTCAGATCACATTGTTTTGTGATCATAAGAACCTTTTTGTTAAGAAACGAAACAGAAAACTAAATACTGGGTTGAAATGGCACAAAATCTCTCGGTGAACTTGACAACTTGCCTAGTCACATCTTGTAGTCTAAGGTTTTAAAATTTCTTAAACAGTAATTGTTATATTTGTTTTCTCTCTCTTGTTTTGAAAATCCTCTGTGCTCATTAAGAAAGCAAAGCAATAATGCTATTCAAAAAGTGGATTAATTTAGCTGCATATGTGTAAATCATTACAAAGGGAAAAATTGATTGCTTCCTTTGAATGAAGATTTTTGCCTGATATAAAAGTACAAGGCAAACAATAACCTCGAGTTACATTTAAAAAAAATCTAGATTGAAGTAAAAAAAAAACTTCTTTATATGAAATTAGAGTTGAGTGTTGTTTAACGCAACATAATTCGTGCTTTTTGTCTGCAGTGGTCATCGTGCTTCATAAAGTTCTATCGCCGTGTCGGTCGGTTAGCTTTAGAAACCTTGCATATTAATTAGATGAGGACGCTGTTTCCAACACCTGCCTTGGTTTTCCCGCCCTCATCTTTTGTTCGTTCGTTTCTGCCAACAAATACGCAGTTCGCACTCAATATGCCTCCGACAGCTTTACTTCTTAATCATGAGTGAAAAAAAAAACAAGTTAGCAAGTGCCGACTTCACGGAAAAGTCAGTGGTGGTTAAAACGAGTTGAAATCCAGAATGTTTAACTCGTCCTGGTTGAAAGTTTGAGCGGCGGATTATAAGCAATTGCTATAGCACTGCTAAAAAACGAAAACATGTTGGAGATTTGAAAGCAAGTGAAGATGCTCAGAAATGCAAGTCTGAAGTTAATTTTGATCAGTAACAGAAAGAGATAGAGGGAAGTAAATCAGTTTATAAAAATATGTGCTGCAAAAACCGTAGACAGATGAACATGAGAAGCAGTCAGGAGTCTGCTCGACTCATTCCACATTCGAATGAAAAGATCAGAAATTCGTGTATCAAACAGGTAAGTTTTGTTATTAATCTAGTATTATTGCGAAAAAGGTGTAAAATACGTGTCATGCAATTAACGACGAAACAATGTTAAGGCTTCCTCGTTTTGTGCTTTGAACGCATTCGACAAATTTGATTTCAAACTATTTATCTTTACTTTAAGTCATCGAGGTCGGTTTCCTTCAAAAGTATATTTTTTACGAGGGATGTCAAAACTTAGCAAGACCAATACTGCAATTACAAGGTGCTGATATTTCTGAAATAGTGTAATTCTATCAAAATCTGCCTAAAAATGGGCGTCAAATTTTTTACTGAACACTTTTGCTCACTTAGTTCAACCGAGACACAACATTTGAATCAATCCTAATCCGTCAAAAATTATATCTTGCGTTTATTAAATGCTTGGTGATAACAATATATGCCAATTCAGTTTAGTTTATAGAATATAGTTATCATTTTGAGGGGAAAGCCTATTTACAAGCTACCAAATGAGTGATATCTTATTTTTTAAAGTGCTTTAGCTCCACCAAAAAGCCACTTTTAAGCTTTCTTGTAAATCTGTGGTCATGGAAACAGACAATAGAGAGGTTCGAACGCGAGAAATAATTCAATTTACAGTAGCAAATACAAAAATTCAGTATTGTCGGTTTATGGACCTTGCAAAAAAGACTCTTTCCTGTTGCTTCGAGTTTTGAAGATCTTATACCTTGATTATCTTGTTCTTAATCAAAAGACCTAATCATACTTGAAATCTTTATATCTTCATTGAATATTATCTGAGCGTGTGAACTCGACTGAAACAAAGCGACTCCCCCGTAAACTTAAGAACTGCCGTAAGGAATTCATCTCGTCTTTTAAGAACAGAGTTATAAGAAAATCAGCCCAGACTACAATTTTGGTCGAAACATAGAGTAGCACTGTTCTAACGAGTACACAGGTGTTAGATTAAGTATTTCATCGTCACAAAAGTTCGGAGAACTATTCACTGTGTGCTAGAAATATAATCAAATGTTATCAGTTTGTGTGGAAAACTTTTCAATCAAGCTCAACTACAGATTTTGCTTTATAAGGAATAACTTGGCCGAAGTTTAAGTAGCTGGCTCCTTGTAGTATTGCGTATTCTTATCTGTGAAATTGAAATTTACACGGAAAACTTTCAAACCGAGAATAAATCAGTTATGTGGGTGGATTATACAGATTGTTGTTGTACAAGCGCGCACGTGCGTTGATTACGACAAGAGCAAAGATATAAAGATTATGTTTCTATCTACGGTGCATACATCGACAAGAAATCAGAAAATTCAGAAGCTAAAATTTAATGTTCAAAAAGCATTGTTATTGCCTCACGTTTAGTATGATGCAATAAACCAAAATTATTGCCTTGATCGCTAAGGCGAACAAAGAAAAATTGAAGCAGAGTGAAATCATGTGAAGACATATAAAATTCTAAGCGTTTTGGAGATATGATTCAAGCGATCGATCCGACAATAACGCATTTGTGGTCTTTAACAACGGTCGACCCATCATAGTCAATCTGTTGGCAGTAGGGGATAACTTTAAAGTATATACTTGCACAGCTTGAGGTCGGTAGTCGTTGTGAATAAGAGCAAGTTTGAAAATGAAGTTTTTTCTTATCTGTTGATGAAAAAAATTGAATTACATTGAATCCTTTGATATGCAAATGGCGTTCATTAAGACTTTAAATCGCTTTAACGCCAATCTTTCTTCGCCTTAAAGGTTTTTTTTTTACCGAGTAGCGTTCTTGACTCAGTTGCATGTGAAACGGTCTCGTTGTGCCAAACTGAGCGGGCCTACTGATTAGATGCAATAATGATCCATTTACCAATGCAGCTAAACATGTCCTGAAACATTGAAACGGAAGTTTGTCGCACGCGAAGAATTGATTTAACCCAAAACAAGCCGAAATGAAGCATTAGCTCAGAATGTTAAAACAAAAACAAACTGTGTAATTTTTCAAAGCACCTTTGTGAATATTTTCCAACAAACGCGTTATGATCCCAACTGATTCTATATAATTAAGGTTAAGTAAGAAGTCACCATTCCTGGCGATCAGTTTGCCTTTCACAACATTTCGATGACAAAACCTAAGATGGTTTTTTATCGCAAGAACAGCCACAGTGATATCTAATTATTGAAAGTAACATAAATAAAAGGTCTGAATTCAAATGTTTTAAAAAGTTTTGTTCGTACATCTGTATGTTCTTCAAAGCAGCGTAAATGACATCACTTTCCATTAAAAGAAATAGAGCAGCTGGCGTTTCAAAGATCATGTCTTTACGGAAGCCCAAAATGAAATGTGTCATTTTCACGTTGTCGCTTACACGTCGCTTCTTCGTTGTCGCTTCCACGTTGTCGCTGTTTTACAGGGGGGTTACATTTAAATTCTTAACAAAGTTTTTGACTGCAGCTCTATTGTTTTACAGTGTGTGTTCCCTCTCCTGCCATTTCCACGTTGTCACTTCCACATTGGCGCTTCCTCGTTGTCGCTTCCACGTTGTCGCTATCCGAGTTTTCCCGGGACTTCAACCTCGTATCCATTCTCAACATGACGGACATGTTTTACTTGCAGATTTTAATAGTAATCTTTTCATGTCTCTTCTCGTTCGGCCGTTGTGTAATTCCTGTATTTCCTTACAGCACCATGGCAGGTATTTAAAAATGCAATTGTAATTTAGTCTTTTTCTTATATCCCAACCCCAGAAAGTCCTGGAGCCCGCCAGCATGTGATTCGATGACAATTTTAATTTATGGAAACATTTAAGATAATGTATGAACAAGCAATCCCCCAATGTACTGGCCAAGTGCACCCCAGCTGGATCCGTGGAAGCGACAACGTGGAAGCGACAACGTGGAAATGGCAGGAGGGGGAACACACACTGTAAAACAATAGAGCTGCAGTCAAAATCTTTGTTAAGACTCTAAATGTAACCCCTCTGTAAAACAGCGACAACGAAGAAGCGACAATGTGGAAGCGACAACGAAGAAGCGACAACGTGGAAGCGACAACGTGGAAATGACACATTTGGGCTTCCGTATGTCTTAGTCTGATTCCCCGAAAAACAAAACGTTTAAGAAGTTAGCTTAAGAATAGCACACTAACAAACTGTTCTATCAGTCAGTTATAGAGTGAGAAAAGTTGTTTGGACAATGTTATAGCTATAGCGAAGTACATACAAGCAAGGATGCCAAGCAGTAAAGCACCTGAATAAAACCTTAGTTAATGGCTCTTTCATTTATAAGCTTATCAATACTTAAATTCATTTTAGATTGTAGTTTTTTGAGACGTAAAGCACCGGAATCAGACTCTAAGCATCTGTAAGCAGCAAAATGTCTGTTGAACTATGGCACGCAGTTACACAGAAAATGCATCAGTCTATAAACAGATCCCTGCTACACAAGAAGTGAAAGCCTGCTTTTTGTGTGTTTATTCTTCAGTTTTGTCAAAGACAAACAGCATGACTAAAACATTTAGTTTTTAATCAACTACTAAAATTGATAGTCGTTAATCTTTGCCGCAGGAAGTTTTAAAGCTGCTGACGTTGCGAGCGTTGGCCCTTCGTCGGTGGAAATGTTTCAGTTGCAGTTACACGCCGACGCAGTGAACAGTTTTTCATTTAATATGACTAAGACTTGGCAAACTTTTGAAATAAATCGAGAGTTTTACAACTATAAATCTCGTTTTAATTGAGTTAAGATGTTACTTATTCATCAGTCTCAACTTTCAAAGACTGTGCAAGTCCGATCCCTTGCTTTGGAGGGACTAAGTATTAATGCTTTTAGCAAGCACAACAAGTTTTCTCCATTATAAA
>JAOBRD020597796.1:0-32919 GCA_027575215.2 Hydrozoanthus sils
ATTATTATTATTATTATTATTATTATTATTATTATTATTATTATTATTATTATTATTATTATTATTATTATTATCATAATATAAGTAACCCAAATCAAATTTGGAATTAGTGGTGAAATAGAAGTTGTGTGAAAATGTAAAAGGAAAAGTCATAGCCGTTCGTAGGCCGGAAACCTTGATGTATTCAGAAGCATTTCTGAGCCACGCCGAAAATTCCAAACTTAAATTTGACAACTCTTCATCATTTTGAAATAAGTTGTTTTTAGAAATTTCTTTCTTGACTTTAGTAAATATAGCCAAGAAAAGTAAATGCAATCACTTTTTAAGCCGGTTGACAAAATTGCTGACGTTGATGGCTCCGGTTCTTCAATTCACGGTGATTGGCTTGTATGTATGTGCTTATAGTTTTAAAGATTTTTGAGATTCGCACCACACGTGTAGATCCGCCTCCATCGTAGTTGCGTCAATGTAGAATGTAGCCTAAACACGTAAAAAACGCATTTTGCATCGTTTGCGTTTCTCTGTTTCCGTTCATGCACCGTGCCCTCAACTTTTCCGTTTGCTAATTGTTACTATTGGATCAATCGTCAGCAGGATCGGATGCCAAACTGTTTCTGTTTCGAGGACTATTAAGAACAAAAACGGAGTGGAAGAACCAAAAGACAACTATTGTGTTGTATATTTATTTTTACTTTTTCTTAAGATCCAACGTTAGCCGGGCAAATTATGGCGTGACTTTCTATTCTGAAGTTTTCCGTCAAAAGATAAAGACAAGATTTTGTCATTTTCAATGAACCCATTCACGACAGTCCCGTGTCGCTAGTAGAAAAAAAGTTAAACTAAAAAAAAAATGTTTATAGTACAGTCAAACGTCTCAACACGGGCACCCAGATAAGACGGTATACATATAAGACGGGCTCCTCTATAAAACGGACACCCAGATAAGACGGACTCCCAGACATGACGGGCTCCTCTATAAAACGGACACCCAGATAAGACGGACATCCAGATAAGACGGACTCCTCTATAAAACGGACACCCAGATAAGACGGACACCTAGATAAGACGGACACCCAGATAAGGCGGACACCCGATAAGACGGACATCCAGAAAAGACAGACAACAAGATAAGACGGGCTCCTCTATAAAACGGACACCCAGATAAGACGGACACCCAGATAAGACGGGCATCTAAAAACGGACACCAATTAATCTTGGTCCCTGTCGTACATTTTCTCAAGCATTTACCGTATTTTAAGTTTCTCTATAGGACAGACATCTCTCTAAGACGGTCCTGAAGGTGTCCGTCGTAGAGAGGTTTGACTGTAGTCTGTACTATAAAACAGATACTAAAATTAATGCCAATTTACTTTTTCATATAACAACGCATGATTTAAAATTAAAATAAACAGTTCGGAATTTCAGAAACACAAACGCGCGTCGGAATAAAATGAAATATTCATCAAACTTAAGAAAGGAATAATGAATTCACATCCCGCTTCATTGCGTTCCTTTGTTTAAGTTTCATGAATTTTACAGTTTTCGCGTGCAGATGCGATTGGCAGTCTGCGAGTGAAATGTGTTAGATTAAAGCTTCAAATATATTTTCCTTACCATCGAAAATTTTCATATCATATTTTGTTGCTGCCTTGGTCTACTTCAGAAACGATCGAAAAACGGGAAGTGTAGACGCTAAATTGGAGACATTATCTATATTATGTCTCCTGTTTGATGTGTACGGTAGCCAATCAGATTACAGCATTAGTTTACAATAGATATTGACTAGCTTTCTACTAATGATAATTATAACACATGTAAAAAAATAATAACGAAACAATAACAATATTATAACAGCAAAAATATGATTTAATTACAATTTAACAAGACTGAATACATTTTTTTTATTCTCCATCAAGCTAAAAAGCTTATATATGAGCTCTTGGCTTTTCTGTTTCGGATGTGCTTCATGCGAGAGATTCAATCTTCATTTCGCTGCGAGGTTGTGAGCGAACCACTTTAACTAATGAATCATTAATCACACACCCTGTCCCCTTACAGAGGCAAATCTTAGCACTCTATCAATCAAAGAAAGTTGTTATGAAGCGCAAAGAATTAAGATATATTAGCACTACGCTTCAAGCAAGCACTCAAAAAATTGGCAAGCATTCAGTCGAAATATATCCCTGGCCTTATAGCCTCTGTGAAAAAACGACTGCAGCGTACTTTTGCTTACAGCTGACAAGCACCATTTAGGCCTGTAACTGACGACCTGTAATTTCCTTTGCTATATTACTATATTTTTAGGTTAAGGGCGAGGCGCCCTCTCAAGGTCACTTGCTGCAAGGAAGTTTATTTCTCGTAAATGCCGGAAATGGTGTGAAAACGTTTTGCTGTATGTAAAAGCAAGATACGTATATAAAGAGTTTTTAGTTAATCCACAAACACTTAGGTGCACACGCTAACTGAGATTTTTCTGACAAAGCACAGATTACATCATTTCACCCTGGGTAACAGCTCATACTTCGGTTCCATAATCCCAACGCAGGACAAAATTTTTCTCCCAGAGATTTAGAGCGAAGAAAAAAAGTTTCAGTTGCTGTTTCCAGCACTAATAGTTTGAAAAAGGAGGTAAGCGTAATTTATTTTTCATCGTTTAAAACTTTTTAAACTTTCTGGCGGCACTGTCTGTTTCAGTTTGGCTTTGTGTGAATACATAGACATGGCACAAATGTTAGCCGATTTCCTAGCTTTAGTTTGTTCAGCATTCTTATAAATCTAATTATTAAGGAACAGTCACGAAAAATTTACGAAACAGCTTTTATCATTTTGTTGCAGTAAATTAAAACGAGATATAAAATAGAAAGAAAACGTGTGGTGTTTACATTTACTTTTCTTCATTAGAATAAAGAGAGAAACAAAGGCACCTTTGCCTTTGAATTTTCAGTAAGGAAACTTTCCGGCTTCGAAAAAAAAGATGTAACATTCTTTCTTGCTATATATATATTAATATAGTTATTATGCGCGCATGTTTCTTAAACCTTTGCAAAAAGGTTTCAAACATTTTATCTTCACGTGCACTTGGTACGATTATCAAGGTTTCGTGACATTCATTTTAAAAAGTCATAATAGCTGAAACTTGCTTCAGTTTCTTGAATATTGATTCAAAATTGTTGTTGTTTTTTCCATCAAAATGTTGGCTCGACCTTCTAGGACATCTTTCAACTAAGTACACGCGAGAAACTATCAATTGAGCATTGGAAAATGTTGTTGTGTGAACAAGTAAATGTCTTTGAGTTTTGAAATTCAGGCTGTAGAGTTCAAAGCAGCTAGACACTAAAATTTTTCTGCAGGGTGTAAATGATGGATTCTTTCCCCGTCTTTGATTTATGATAAACGGTTTAGAGAAGCATGAAACGAGCAAAAACTCCGTTGGCAAAATTGTCTTGCTTTGAACAAGGAAAGGAAAAATGAAAGCTCGTGGATAAATTATGAAGTCGTAAAGTTATGGTAATTTGTTTTGTTTAGGTTTGCGCTTAGTTATATTAACTGTCGAATATAAAAACTCATTTGTACGTGTTTAAACTTTCCGGCGCAATTTAAGAATATTGTAGTGATACACAACACTTGTGTTGGCGCCAGAATGGCGGTTTTTCTTTCTATGAATTGTTGTCACTTTTCACGCAACATTTTCTTGAACATGTCGTGCGAATTCACAGAGCTGTTAAAAAAATACTGAAAGATTTGATATTTGAAGACGAATGCTCAATAACTTAATTCAGGGGTTTTAAAATGCTTTCACAAGCCATGTTTTTCAGATATATATCGATTTAACTTGAACGTATACATCATTATTCCTACTTTACATATACATTATGAAGTGTGTTTTATATTAAGATAATAACGCCCTTTTAATATGCGTCTTAGAACGAAAGAAAGTCTCATCTAAATATCGAGTCTCGATCGGGGAAAACAAATTTGAAATAAAGATTACACAAAACAACCGACATTTCGGTACCAACATAACTCCATGCATGTTCAAATTATTCTTTTATAATTCTTTATCCAAGTTTTTCACTGAAAGGCAAAACTCGGTATAAAGTTGCTTGAAAACCATCTAACCAAGATTTTCAACGGAAAACTCTTTGAGGAATTGTCTCATGTAAATGATTAAGTAAAAGGTTTAATGGTTTGCTTAATAATACGAGCAGGAATACTTGTGTCTGCAGTGCATCTATCAATGATCACGATATTCAGCTGGAGGGAGGGAAAAAGGAGGTAAAGGGTCAAGAAATGCATGACGGGATATCCATGAAGAGCAGACATGGATATTTGATGTTTTTCTGGCGCTGTTACACCTATATTAGCCGAACCAATATATCGAATGATGATCGTGTCTCAAGACTTATCCTTAACATGGTAGCCCCAAAGTTTTCAGTCTGTTTCTAAAACCTAACTTGTGGCTTTGAGAAAGGTTTTGATGCAATGTTAAAACTCCCCCCCCCCCCCCGAGATAAGGCGCTGTGCTGATTATATTGAGACAGTACGAAATTACAAGCCGTTGTCGGTGTTAACAAGTTTTTCGGCAAAGACTTGCAATGACTGATCTTAAAAAGTGAAATTTTTCGGCTTCACACGAGCTTAGTATGAAGGTCCCTCCGACGTTTTCGCAGATTCACAAAACTTAATAAACAGATAAATGCAGTTTTTTCACACCAAGTTACTTTAGTTACTTCAAACAGATTATATTAACAAGATTTTCAAAAACAAGATTGTTGCATACATAAGCTTTTAATCTCAACTTATTTATCAATAAAATATGATACTATATACAAGTGCTCCCATTCAGTAGATAATTAGTGGACCACAGCATGCCCATGAATCACACTCTGCTATTTTTCGACAAATCATTGAGGGTTCTCAGTTTTAAGTTTGTGAGCTCCCGGTAGAGGGTCGCCGAGAGACTGCAGAATAATGGCTTAACTTTCTTGTTCAAGAAGACAATTTCAAACTAAGATTTTAGAGCCAAGGCAGAAACTTCTTCACATTTATCTTAAGAGCATTAATGAAGGCCCTGAAACCCGAGTGTCCCGCAAGGCAGACTGGGTTCTACCGGGCTGTGCCGGCTAGATAGGCTTCCAAGTCAGAGAATCATAATCTGGTTAGATGGTGACTGTATTTTAGCACCTGTGTACGCAGTTAGTAATTGAACAGAAGAGACACTTCGATTTTTAGGCGGAAAAAAATGTTTAATTAAAAATGCTTAATTTCAAAAACACCTTTGACGGCAATCGAACCCGTGATTCTCTGGTTTCTGGTCAGCTGCTTCAACTATCCAGCTTCAAAGACTCAAACGAGTAGCTAAGTCAATTTGTGTCTACGTGTACCTACTATGCTAAACATATATGGCGTCCGCTCGCCTACTATACTTGCGCGATTTGTCTTGTATATTATTAACACAAACATGATTCTATTTTGAGATTGCTGAACAGGAAGAGATATTAAGTAGTTTTTCGGCATATAAACCATTGAAAACTAGCGATCGCTCATTGCACTTTGTACATGTAGATTTGTAGTATCAAACATAAATAGAACAACTGAAAGTACTGACCCCCTACCGGGTCCCACCCATTCTAGAAGGAGGGCGACAAGCCTTTCATTCCAACCCGCGCTTCCGATCCGGGACGCTGGCGGTCCACACCTGCACTCCAATTATGCAGCAAATTCATGAATAACGCCGCAAATAAGGAGCTAGGAGCTAAGTAAGACAAAAATGATAAGGGAAACCTTCCCTGTTTGCCATTCCTAATTGGCCCCCGTCCGGCATCTCGCTTCGCCACTCGCTCTTGTAGTGCAGAGTTGATTCACTGGTTGCCGGCGAGTATAGCTCACATCCCTTTCACAGCTTAAAAGTTTTTAAAGCAGGATAGAATCGTCTTTTTCTCAAACTCTCAGAAAAATATGTAATTAACTTTGTCATTTAATAAGAAAAGACTCACTGTTGTTAGTGTTTCTGATAAATGGCGACTTAAATTTCAACATTGGCATTGGTTCGAAGTAGATTTTAATACGTGTTGTATTGCATTTGCATAATTCATCTCGAACACGACAAGTAACTGTAAATGGAAGGCCGACCCGATTATCTTTCAAGTTAACGAACCTGGTTTAACGAAGTGTTAAACTTGAATTTTTAGCCCGACAAAATTGCAGTAACTTGTATATAGATTATAACGACATTTAAATGGCTGATTTTATTAATCACAAGCATTCAGGCCATTCACTGATAATATTTCTATTTCATTCTTAAGTCCGATTTAGTAAAATGATGCCGAGGAAAAACGGTCCTATAACTCAGAACCAGGAACGAAACCTATCTCTCCCTCAGGAAAAAGGCAGAGAGCTGCGAGACTTTTTGTAAAAGACAGAGAGTACATTCATCAGAAGGGATTTTGTCGGAGTGTCTTAACGCGATGGATAAGTTTTTCCTAAGAATAAGGCGAAAAACAAAGGCAGACAAAATAAGCAATTTCTTCTAATTAATGGAAAAAGATTAAAGAATAAAGAACTGAGTTTCATTTGCATATACTTAAGTTCCGTTTAAGAATTGTTACGCTTTTGTTTAGTCCTGAAATAAGCGCGAATTATTGAAAACAAAAAATTCAGGGGCTACAGTTTCTGTGGGCAACGGTTGCATCACGCATTAAATCAAATACAACTGACGCTTCGCCAGTTGATTAAACTACCTGCATGTCTGTTTAATTCGCTTCTTTTTTCTCTTTGCAACCGCAATATAACGAAGTTTTTGTGGTCATTTCAGCAACTTCATTTTATCAGAATTATGCCGGTTTATAACGGGTTTATAACTATCGATCAGTCTTTCGAAATAAATTGCCCTTGGCAATTTGTTGTATCGAGATTCCACTGTAATGAACATTTTCCGTTTTCATTACTCACCACTGTGATAAGCAACCGAAATAAGAACAATGAGAAAATAAACAGCCGAAAAAACCTGGCTATTTTTAAGAGAAACGAAGTATTTCGTTGTATTCTCACAGACTGTGCAACTCGTCTGCAATCGTGTCGTTCGCTGTCCTGCATGCGCGTGGGTGGTGGGCAGACTGTGTGAGCCGTGTAAACTGTTTAACATCTGTCTTTATCATTGCAAGATTTGGTCAAATTGTTAATTTTTGATACAACAATGTTATCAGGCACTTTCAAGACTTCTTATCTGTGACTTTGGTGTTGTTGTAATATTTAACCTTTCCTGTGGAGTACAAGGGTCAGAATATAACGGTTTGGCTGAGAAGTGTTTTCGAACACACCAATGCACACAGGAGAAATTAAACGTGGGGAATGTGTGTATTTGGACTGATAATTAGAAAAGACCACATATACATTCTTTTCATTCACTCACGGGCTGTTTTAAACCACTATAATTTCTTGACACGTGGTTGCTTAGGATTGTTTGTTTAGAGTACACGGCCGGCTCTTTAGATTTCCGGTCGCGACTGAACAAACTGGCAAGAGAAGAGTCGCAGTGCATGCTATAGGTGCGAGATAACTATTTTTGTTACTTACTGTAATGAAATACCTGATTATAACGTGAAATTTAAATTTTTTTAAGTTGAAAGTTTTTTTGAAACTTTTTCTACTATAAAGACTGAGTGAAAATAAATTATTGAACTGAGTTGAGAAATTTACTAAGTTTACAACTGACACACTTTCATCATCGACAATTCCATGCGTATCAGTCTATATTCTATACTCCCTGTTAACGAGAGATCGTCGTTAACAAGAAATAATATTCTATACCTTTTCATGAACTCGAGCTCTGCATTTTCATGCAGTTTTCTTAATTTGTTTGGCAAACTCCAGTTTTCTATATGACTGACTGAGGTCATTAACTCGTAAATCTAAAGCATCTCGAAACAAACATGGACCAAAAGTAAAATAAAATCTTAAAACCCTGACCGTTTATATTTTTAAAGGGTTAATTCTAGTACGTACAAAAATGTTGTTAGCTCCACATTTTTAAAACATTAAAAATTTTCCTATTGGAGCTGCACATCAAAAAACGACTATAAAAACATGCTTTTTAAACTAACGTTGACAGCCACTACTTAAACTTCACTAAGTCCAGTTAAACTGTCTGTGGTTCATTGATTCGACTGTAAAGTAGAAATGGAAGAACTCAATGTAAGGATGTTATGATTTTCTTTCCTAAAGTTTTCTGTCTAAAGTCCATATTGTATATTTTTTCTGTGAAATGTTTTAAATTCAAGTTCATTTCCTCGTACTGCTCCTTTTAAAAAACTGGGCTACTGCGGAAGGCGAGATTCTCTTGACTGATTTTCACAGAATATTTAAAACTAGAGTTTGACAACTTCATTAGAGTACAAGAGACAATAGTTTAATTGTCGCCGTTGGTTTCGGTCTGTCTTGAGATTTCTATAAGGCACGTTATACAAAAGCATTAAAAAATAGGCGTTACTCAGTTCAGAGTGGAAACTCAGAGTGAAGTAAACTAAAAAAAAGAAAGTAGATATAAAATGAGTTAAAAACAATTTAAGAACCTATTGGAAAAAGAGAATAAAATTTGCGTCAGAATATATCTGGTTCTTGTTTAACTATAAAACCGTGAATTCAAACCTGGATAAGATTGTAGAAGTTACGTCCGGTGTTGAAATTGTTTGTTTAATCCCTGAAAAAACGACAACCAAAGACTTCCGACTTCCTGTAAGTGATGGGTCGCTATTGAAAGGAGCCATTTTCCTTTTCAAATGTTGTCAATGCATCCGGTAAAGATTATATGTCATATACCCAAAACTGGGTTTTCGCTTCATTTGAACGCCAAACCCCACGCGCGCCGGGGAGGTATTTTTCTATCGCCTACCCTTTAAGTCACTTAAATTTGATCAACTTGTCTACAGAAGGAGAAACTTGCCAAATAATGATACACTGTCAAAATATCTCAAGTGTTCAGATTCAAGATTACTTCCTCTCGTTTCTGACAACCTTCCGGACCCTAGGTCCTTCTTGATATAATACTGAGATAGGATATGTCTCTTGTTGTTGCGACAAATCAAATGTTCACAGTAGTTGTGTATCCGCCTTAAAGGACGAAGCAGAAGTCATAGGTCTTTTTAAAAAAGCATTTAATAGTTTTTTGACGGGCTCTTCGTGTCCTTGGTGACGTTCAGTCACTCTTTACGGTAGATTAATCACACTGCTTTTAAAATTGTTTTGACTCTGAAAAAATAATTATAGATAAGCCCTGAAAAAGAATTCGTAAAAGAGGCGTTATAAACCCGGTCATTTGCCTGCAAAATCGGTGTCGTTCCACGAGAGTTTTCCATCATAAACATCGAGTGGCGGATTGACGGTGACTGCACGGCATCTAACATCCAGAAATAGCTCTAATCAGGTGAAGACATGCGGATTCAATTCAACGAAGTACAGTGTTTTCATGTAGGATTCTTCCGTATTCATTCCACTAATAAATGTGTTAGAAGGAATTAGTAACCGAAGTACTGTGTCTTAGCGATGCGTCATTCACTTTACTGATCAGAACATCAATGATCTATTTTAATCTGATTTGTGAGCTCTCTCGCGCTCGAGGTCTCGCACTGTTTTTGTTTAAAATTAATCAGTCGCAGCGTGACGATGAGGATCGGGTTTACGGCTGGTGTCAACTACCATTTTGGCCCATTACCTAGTTAGTCTCACCGATTACTCTGGCACAGTTCACTCAATCCGTGGTGGCACAAATGACCCGGAGATTGCAATAAACAATAGAAATCGCTTAAACTAACAATATTCTGTCATTTGTAGTTGAGCCAGACAAACAGTTTCGAGGATCCGGAGCAATTTAAGAGACAGCGCTGTTTGCAAGCAAGATGGATTTGCGTCATTCAAAATCGCTTCTTTTGAGTCTTCTTGTGGTGTTTTCACTCGGTTCGCTTACCGCCAAGCGACTGCGACTGCCAATTCCGAAATCACTGGTGGTGTTCGATTCGAAAGGGATAGATGTCATTAATGATGCAGTGTTGCTTACAGAAAAATCAGGAATTTTCTCGGATGACCATCATTTCATCAAACGTATTGCCATCGTAGAAGCTGCGATGAACAAATCTTCGAAAGAGGGAGGACTATGGAATATTGACAGATGTGCGTTTGTTGGAATTACTCAAAATCGCCGCAAATACAGAAGGTTGGCTGGCCTTCAAAGGAGAGTGCGTAAAACGTATGGGATTACATGGTCTAGAGTAAGGCATTACGACTTGCGACGACCGATATACTCAATACTTGCTGTTCGCTTGTATCTGGAGATTACTATGCCTTCGATACCCCGCAGATTGCGGAGCCAGGCGCAGTTGTACAGCCAAGGATATCACAAATGTGCTGATGGGGCTGCCGGAGGAATTGATGCAAACACCAAAGCATGGAGAGCGCAGAAATTTGTCAAAGGTAACCAGTTCTTTTAAAATAATCTCAGGTTCAGGTAATGTGTTATTGTAAGAGGGTGCTCCTCTCTTTTTAAAAGGAAATAAATAAAACAAGACTCTGGGGAATATCATTTATATCTCTTGAGTGTTCCTTATCGGGAGTTATTCAAGGAATGATTTTCTCCAAGCGTAAAACCGGAAACTCGCACCTCTGTTCATAGCAAGACTCAAAATCATGTGCCACACGCGCGAGTTTTTTTCGGCGTAGAAAACTCCAGTGGAGCTTTCTCTTATTTGCTGGAAAGAACAGAAGCTTTAGTGGTGTGTATAGAGGAACATAGTTCAATAGTATACATATCCGTATATTCTTAATATTTATAAGTTAGACCGCTTTTTGTCGGTTGGGTTGGTTGTGTCGTTGTGTTAACTACCGCGAAATGTGATTTTTGTTGGTTAACCAAACTACTGCGTCCAGAAAAAAAACCGTTTCAAAAAAACCGTTAAAAAACCTAAACTCCTACAACTAAAACTGTTTTACTGGTTTGATGTATGCGCAAGTAGGACATGAAACATATCTTGATATAACTGCGCTTTGTTTTTGGTAGCAAGTCAGAGAGTTTTATTGTAGGAGAGATGTAGGAAGTGTGAAGATTATTAAGGCCAGAAGGTCATTTTATCCAACTCTCGATCTTGTACCCCAGCGTTCGGGATTCGTCTCAGCAAGTGGATGCAAAGTTTATAAATGTGCCGCTATTTCACGTAGCTTTTCACAGCTAGGTATTCGCGCAGCTGGGAAATTCGAGCTCAATTGCATTAACAAAAATAAATCAGGAGCAGTCCCTTCTGTTTAGGGTATCAGAATGTAATGTGAAAATTAGCGTTCTTTAACTACGTGGCCATAAATCACGGCTTTTGCTTCACCATCAGATTCTGTTGACACAAGATCTATTTACTCAATACCGAGAAATTTTTGTTCTGTGGTTTAATCCAACTGAGCGGTTAGTTCTCAAGCTGTTACACGCAGTGGTATAAAATCTTTGCTTTCACTCAGCAAAACTTGATACAGCTTGCATTTTTTTTGTCATCTACTTCTTCAAACTGCTGTTTAATGGAATGAAACGAAAGGTGAGAATTTCTGGGTGGTATGGCGCAACCCACTGAACAAATTTCGTTTATTCTACAAAGTTTCCGTGGTTAGTACTTGTTTCGCTAAAATAAATAAAACTTGTTTGATTAACCTTATCAGTTGTGAAGCCAAAACACGAAATTGACCGGTCCAGAAGAGAAGTAAATTATTTTCTCATCTTCAGCCACAAATGGACTTCAGATGTTTTTGGATGGACGAGAAAGCTTTACTCGGTATGTTTTCCCATCATGGTGCAACAGTTCTTGCTCGCATGATCTTCGAATTCGAACCCTTTTTGTTGCTAAATGATTTTTAAAAGCGATTTTGCCAGACCTGACGAAAATTTTAAGCCACTAAATATGTTGAAAATGAACAGAACATACTTTTTGAGACAAGCGATATGAATGGTCACATTACAAGATTTCTGCTTTAGTCTCATGTGACACGCGTACCTGGCTTATGTGAAATGCTTGTTAAACGTAGGCAAGTTGCTACATTTTAAAACTTAATAGCGATTTTTAAAAAGTTTTAAAGCACCAAAGCGGTGACGTACGAAAGTCATGCTGAAGAACACGACACATTCTTTAAAAAACAGCCGAGAAAAACTGGCGATTTATCCCTAGAGTTCTTCATCTTGATTATTTTAAGTTTCTATTGATCCGATAATTGGTACGGGGCAAACAACAACAAGTTGATTAATGTTTCGTCTTCTTGTCGGAAGGAACTTATTTTTGAAATAGATTTGCCATTGAAAGGAGTTATTGAAATACCCGTTAAGAGACAGTGCCTCCGGCCCTCTAGCTTTTCTAAGGTAATTTTTAAGCGACAGCACAATGCTTGCTCTATCGCTCAAACTATTTCACCTGAAAGATGAAAATAAAAACACGTTTTCGTTTTTATGCAATGAAACAATAATATCAAATACACTGCAAGTGCAATATTCTCAGACAAAAATTATCTTTGTGTCGATTTACGATTCTGTTAACAGTTTTTTTTTCTTATCTCGAGGAGTCTTTTAGGTTAAGAGATGAAGCGTACCGGAAGTCGGCAAAATTTGCGGTTTGTGCAGTGAGTTCGTCCGAGGTCCATATACTGTTTGTTCAGCGAGGAGCTAAACACAAAACTTTTTTACCATAAAGTTGACTTATTCCTAACGTAAATCCGTTTTTTTAGTTGCCCAACATTTTCTTTACCTAAGACCTCGTTGCCGTATTCAAAACATTCGACTGTGTGAACAATTTAAAACGAATTCAAGTCAAAACTCTTGCTACTCAGTCGTTCTCTTTTCAAGCTTGCTAGAAGTAAAAGAGTTCCATTTTAAAATCTTCATTAAGCTACTTTTCCAAGGCCGGCTAGACTGATTTTTCAATTGTGGGTGCTTGTATACTTAGAATAGTGTTTTAATCAAGTTTACAAAATTCTTTAACCGCGTGATTTCTACAACCAATATTTACTCTCTAAACAGGTCGATGTTTGAGTAAATAAAGCACTTATCATTCCAGAAAAGTGAAACAGGGTTTTTTACGCAAGAGTTTATCAATGTTTTCCGTTCTTTACAGATATTTATATCTAATACATAGCGCACGCATGTTTTCATTGTTGTGATAGGGGGTTACATCGTATAGTCGCATTTGCTGAACAGTAATACTAGCTTCATAGTTATGGCTAAGTTGTTTCGACCAATCCATGCATCGAATTAATCCCCGCTCACGTTTCTTTCTCATCGTTTCTGAAGTTTTTCAATATTTTATTAATGAAAAGAAAACAATAATGTGGCTGTATCAAATCAACATTAAACTGAGCCGTAGGTCTAAAATCAAAAACGCAAACAAAGTTGATGAAAGGAAGACGAAGTTGATTTTAATGTTATATTTTGCGTTGTTAAAATAGTTTGTCGGCGCGAAGACTTCAACTCTTTGCAGTCAGGCTTTCAAGGAACGCATCGGGCTTTTGATAACCTTCTTAAACTTGAGGAAATACTTAAGTTTTTTAATTTGGAACAGTTTTTTTGTTAATTGCTCAAGCGACATTTCATATTTTTATCTTTGAGCCCATGTTGTAGTTTTTTGTATCCACTTTTTAAGCATATTTAGTTTTGAAACGCTAAACTGGAAAACGCCGGATGAAGGTCAACTAAAAAATAGGACACGCCAGTAAAACATTACTGCAACCAGCTGTTATGGACAAATACAGAACGATGAGAAAAAGAAAATTACGAAAATTATGAAAATTACCAAAAAAGTGGTCTTGTCGCGTGCAACGGCTTTACATAGTGCTAAATCAGTAGTCACTAGAATATTCAAAGAGATTACCTCTAACTGAAATTCTAGAACTCAAGAAATAAAAAAAGGACCTTTCAGAAAGAAGTTTACATTTCTCTTTTGGCAAAATAACTTGTTTACGATTTATTCGATTTGTTTAAAGCTGGTTTTTGTACCCCCGGGTGTGAAGCGTTTCATTTCAGGATGTTCGATGCGAAACCTGATGCGGTTGTTTATTTTTCTATCGTCTCGTCCACTGATCACTCGAACTCAAACTATCTGCATGTATATCAGTGATAACGATCTTACTGATCGGATAGAAAAAAGATAATTACTTGATGCCAAATCTTATTTAGGAAAATAGACTTTCCAAACCGTTTGATTAGATTTAAAAAGGATTTTCTCATAGCGCTCTCTGTGAAGCCGAATCAATTTGATTTTGTGAGTTCAGTTTCTTGAAAAAGAGTCAACAAGGCCCCTATCGATAATTCACCATTAAACTCCATGCCTCTAACAACTAGAGTTGCTGGAATTTCTCGTAAAAGCGCACAAGGCGGATAGGTCGACCAAATCTCCCAGCCGCAGTTTGCTTTTTTGTTCTTTTGAGAAAATCATATATTTGAATGTTTTATTGCCCCTATCGAAAAATATAATGTCAACTTATGGATTTGTTCTTCATTTAGAAGTCGCATCTGAGTCAAAAGAAAAACGGTTCTCTCGCAGTGTTGGTTGAATTTAGTTGAACCCTTCCGCCCTAAATACGTCAAATCGAATGTTTTGCAACTCAGTCCTAGACTTTTAAACTAGATTAGGAAAAATTTGCATTTCATCTGCCTTGGTTTTCTTTGTGTGATCATTTCCCATTTTTGTTTTATTTTGTATGAGTGATTTAACTGACTGGCCACTGAAGCTAAAAGGAAATGAATATCCCGCTACTTAAGTATCTGTTGGAGCAGTTCAACCTCTCACGAAAATTTTTACACACTTGCTCGCTGTGGTAAAATCAATGGGGGCTAAGTGTAGGGTTTCATTTGAAAACTTTGGGTTTCAGCTATTAAAAAACGGAGGGCTAATAATGGCTTTTCTTTTCAAGGCGGAAGACACTTATACATTATTTCGTTTATTTTTAACGTATTCTTTGGCTCTGTCTGGGGTTTTCTGCCCATCTTCAACGTGTATGGGCGTCCGTCACCCTTCAAACCAGTCTTCGTTACGGGGAACTATATCATATTCAAACAATACCACACTCAAATAAAAAAAAACTGTTTCGCCATAAACGGTTTTAAAACAGTTAAAACGCTTTTCTCGTCGGTTACGAGGCTCAAGATATACCTTTTTTACTACATTTGAGGTCATTAGTGTCTCCACAAGTGAACTCAATCTTAAAAATTCGAAGCCTGTGAGAAGGAAGGCCTTGTAAACCGTACAATACTTTTGTCTTTAGGACGAGCTTAATCCATTTTTCTGACAATTCTTAAAACAAACCAAAACAAAATTATTTATCTGCTGTAGCATTGCATTTGTGTGTCCTAGAATGTCAAAACAACGCATGCGCAATTCTGCTCTGCCGCGCAATTCCTTTTTTGTGTCTTAAACATTCCCTGAGAATATGCAATTGAGAATTCTACCGGTGCACTCCCAATACATGGCTTTATCGATACTCCCTCGATGGTTTTGCACTCAACATGTACTCAGCTTTTACTTTCATAGGATGCGCGATAGAAAATCGACCTTTTATAACATGGGGAATGCTACTAAGGATAGACTGGCAACATCACATCAGCACTTAAATTGGCTCTAAACTGCTAAGTCCCACTTTACAGCAAAGTTTTTAACTGCTTACTCAGAAATGTGACAGGCTGGAGGACTGTCGCAATTATGTGTTAATTTAAAGACCTTCTTCCTTCTCACAACTTCGCTAGCGATTGCACTTTCCCTTCGCACCTCTTTCTTGAAAGTAGTTCTAAGATTTCAAACTGGAAACAGCGCGATGCAAAAAACTGACATTTAAAAGATTTCCGTTTCTTACATAAAATGGAGAGACTCTATTTTAAGGCACGAAGTAAATTCCCCTGCTTTGCTTAATCCAATCATGCACACACTTGTATGTCTAAATTTTTTTACATGGTTCTGTTTGCTAGGATAAGTTTTCTTTTTTATCGGAAACGGAAATTCCTTTCCCCTCACAAATTTGCGAGATTGTTTGATAGCAAAAACAGACTGTTATATTGTGAGATATGAAAGCGAGTTGTTGACAGAAGAATGAAGTACGAAGGATAGACCAACAAATTGTCCATGATAAAATTATTCAAAGATTCTAAAATATTGTTAAATAACCTTTATTTTTTTTCTGAATTCTGTGCGGTTTTTTTTTGTTAGAAAGAATACTTTGTCAGTTTGTATTGTGTCTCTCGTGTCGTGAAACGTGACGGGATTTGAAGAGCACGCAATCACTTCTTTCAACGGAACATTCGAACACGCAATCTTCGTTTTATATCTTTGCTGACTAGTTTCGTCCCAAATGTCGTATCTTTACATTTATTTTGACACTCGTGACATTTTAAATTACAGCTCTTTCAAACAACAACCTAATCCATGTTTATCTACAAAACAAGGCTCCAATCGATGATAATAAAATGAGTTGCAACCCTTTATCCAAGTTATGTTTCTGCTGTTTATAATGTTCTAAATATCACTGGCGCTTTAGCATTATATTGTAAAGCAGTCGTAAGTATGACCTTTTTTAAGTGAACGACGTAGCATTTACAGTTTTGTGTCTCAGAATCTTTCATTTTTTTAAACCCCATCAGGAGATGTGTTCTTTTAATAGTGACAAGAACACCTGTGTTTAATTTTTGACCTATTGCTATTGATGATTAAGATTTTTCCTGGTCGAAATTAAACTGAAGACTATAGGTTTTAAAGCTGAATTACAAACTGCTGATAATTTTTAAAAAGCAAGTCGTTCAGCAGGCGAGCGCTACTTAGCGAAGTATTCAATCAAATGCCTTTAAAAATAACTTTGGGGAGCGTCTAATATGGTAATAAATAGCCATGAGATGAAGACTGTGTCGCCATGAAGGTGTACTTGACCTAAGGCTACGGGAAGCTGTTGAAAGACTTACAAGAAGAAGTTGAGTTGAGAATCAATCATTTGTGGTCATTTGGTATCAACAAAAGCTTCCTTCTCTTGCATTCGAATGTTATTTGATAAAGCAGTTTCTTAATTATATAAAAAACGAATTAAATCCGAAAGCGGTGGGAAAGTCGAAGTGAAAGAAACAAGTTTCCCATTGTCCACGGCGAACAAATTAACTCTGAAATATTGCCCTTGACCCGTGTTAGCGTGGCTGGGTTAGCTTCTTTCATGTGCAGTCGTAGAAGGTTCTAGAATAAAATGAATTAAAAATACTCGAAACAGCCAATTATATTTCCTTTTTATTAAGTCTGCTTTCTAACTATAGCTACGATTATAAGTAAATCATGCCGGATTAAAAATCTCTTGAGGCATATCTTGGCGTTAAAGAAGGTTGAGAATATTTTCGAAAATATTTTGTGTTACAAAATAGCCTTCGCATGATAGCCTATACTACTGAACTGAAAACTGCTGAGAAGGAGCATACATGGGCCATTGGCAATCGATAAAAATTGTTTACTGTAAACTAATCATGAGTTGCTTGCATTTCGGCTGATCTGGTGTGAGTGGCGGGCGCCTGGTTTCAAGTTTGTTGATTTCTAAACGAAATACACAGCGCCATATCAACCTCATCAGTCAGTTGCAAAGAAAATTGTACTTGAGATTTCGACTCAATGAGTCACGGGAGTAGAGGCAATAGACTGGAGCTCCGCTCTTCGAGATCTGCCGTTAAGGGCCTATGGTTGAACATCTAACCGATTGCAGATGTTAAAGCAAAAGCTGTCACCTTCTGCTAATTTTTGTAAGATCTTGAGTGAAGAATCGACCAGGGCCTCCCGCACGACAGACCTTAATAAACAAATGGCGAACCAGGCGGCGGAAAGATTGGAAGATGACCTGACTTTAAACATCAATATTCAAATCTTCAGAGATAAGCTTTAAAAGTTTTTTTTCAGGATTTGATTTTTCCCGCATGCTGAGTTTGTTTTGGTTTTTATCTCATACTCTTAAAAAGTTTGAAATTAAAATAAAAAAAGTAGAAAATGCTTTATCAATCTACTGCAGAAAGATCTGACAAAAATAGACTATTTAGTGTCACTCTTCGTATTTTATGTGAAGGAATGTTGCCAATCTTTCCCGTTTATTTTACGCATTATGATTTATGTATAACTATAAGGTTATGCCCCGCGGCAATAAAAGAGAAAAAAGATTATGCTAGATTAAGACTTAGTTATTTCTTTCATTTTTATTAACGTTTGGTGACAAACACAGTAATAATATTGGCAAAATTAAGTCCTTTATCTGTCTAATGGAAGTAACACTGTATGTTAAATAGTCACCATTTTTGATACATTTTCTTCGTTCTGGCGTCCGATTTTATCAAATATTTCATTACGTCCTCATAAAGTAAAAAATGGCTCTCATAATCTTAAATTTCTTCCTGGAATACGAAATAATACTAATCTATAGTATTTTGTTCAAGAATGTCCGACACACTAGCTGTTCTGGCTAGCCTGAGTAGCGGCTGTTGTTTTAGGGGAGAAACCACGTGTCAATCGAGACTTGAACGAACGTCCGAGCGAAAAAACAAGTCAGGGGAGAGAGAGGGAAAAACTTCCTTTTTCTGGCCCGCTCCCTCTTCCCTAAAAAAACAGCCGGCTACGTTCTGGCCGTGACTCGGTCTCGTAATGATTGCATATTACGAGTCGAACGCAAACCGCTCGGCTATTGCACTGCCGGCATTGGTCAACAATATTCCGCAATCCCAACCTTTAAATTTAGATTATTCATATGAGTGATTAAAAATACGTTGAAGAAGATTAGGGTGATTCCGGTGTCGTGGTCTGTCAATAATACCAACTGAGGGCAACTCTGAATGAATGTAACGAATGTGAGCCGTAGGATATCTAAGACCCTCAATACCAAAGTCCACTGTATTACTTTGTAAACGTTAACAACTCAGTGCTGAAAAGCCCTGTTTTGGAGCAACTGCCAAGCTCCCTGCTTAGAGTGTGACTTACATATCATCTTGTTGTGATGTACTGAAACAATTCTTAAAACTATTTTTTGATGTTCAATAATAATTACATTGACTTACTTGACTGTAGTGGATAAAAAACTCATAAAATTTGCAAACCTTTCATTGATCTGTTCAAGGTTATGTTGAAATGGCTGAATTTATGTTTATTCTAAGCCTAAGGAATATTCCAAAAACATGCTTTTGCTATTATATTATTACTTAATTAAATATACCTCACATTTACTGCTGGAAAAAAAAAATAGACTCTCAGTACACGCGCACGCTGAAGTAAAGTATTCACAAATTCCAGCGTGGAAGGATGAAACAACACACTGAGTTTTGAATAACAACATTTTTCTCGCTGTGAATATTTTATTTCAGTTCGAGACTACGGCTGTGTACGTGCGGCGATATTTTTATTAGCGGTTCCCTTGAACAGGAAAAGTTCTATTGTTATTTTAAATTATTGTTGCATTATCACGACACGAAATTGAACTTGACACTGGCTTTGATATTGACATGGAAACTAACACGGGTTCTTACCGGTTCTGAAAACGTGGAAAATTCTGGAAAAAACGAAAATTTAATTTCCAGGTCTAGCAAATAAGTACTAAAACGCCTTAAAACTCCTGGAAAAAATACCTTACTTTTCGTGTTTTTTAGTTTGCGCAAACCAAATGTTGAGATGTAAATATTGCTTTTGTTGACGATACTTGTATCGCTGCAAACTTGAGCAGTGTTGAATGTTCTTAGATTTTTGATACTTGAATCTTTTAAAATCAGGTCCTGAAATTGATTGTATGCCTCGGTTTGATTCTTTTTTTAAATCGATTTTGCCATAGTGGTAGGGACAGAGACACAGGGCAGAGCCCCAATTACATGTCAGTTAAGTTCTCCTAAACAAATACGACAACATTAGAATCCCATCTGGTTAGAGGCAGACCAGTTTGCTATTTAGAAGCGTGGTGGGTTTGACTCCGGGATTACCGAAGCCAAATTATGCCACTGGTAAGAGTGGAGTCTGAGAACCCAGGACTACCGCATGCAAATCTGGCTGCCTAACCACCGAGCCACGCTGCCTCTAATGATGTTTATCTTGGTGTAACTTGACGTGAGAAGCCCGATCGTATTTAAACCCTAGCCTTTCATCTTCAAAAACACTAAATGGAATTACAAAACTCTTCCAACTAGAACCCACACTTTTCCTGTTATTAGTTCAGGAGAATTTTGCTTTTCGTCCTCGTTAGTTTTCATGTTTGATCATTTTCCTTTTTCTCATTACAAAACGACTTGTTTTTTGAGTTATGTAAGCAGAAAAACGATATTCAGTTATAAACTGGCCGCGGATGAATCAAAAGGGTGTACAAGAAATTTTTCTTCACCAACTTTTGTGACAAGCAAATTCATTAAAATTGCTTTGGCGATCTTCTTAAAGTGTGTTGTTATCAGCACCACCACCACCACCACCATCATCATTACCATCATCATCTTTAACATCATCATCTTTATCACCACCATGGTCATCAACATCATCAACATCATCACCATCATCATCATTATCGTCATTATTACCATTATCACCATCATCAATATAATCATCATTAACATCATCCCCATCATCATCATCGTCGTCTTTATCACCATCATCATCATCATTACTATCATCATCATCACTTATATAATCATCATCATCACCATCATCACCACTGTCGTCACCATCTTCATCATCAATGTCATCATCATCATCAGAGTCACCATCATCGTCATCATCACAATTATCATCATCAGTGTCATCATCATCAACATAAGTATTATCATAATTAATCGTAATTACTCTTTAATTCTAACGGTTTGTTAAAGGAATAGTTGTTGATAACTAAATTGTGTAGAAGAAGATGCACAGCTATACTGCTTTAAATTTTTAATTCATTTTCTTTTCATTCACAGTGGTAAAAAACTCGTGTAACAGCGGTTATAACAAGTGTGCTCACTTTTGCCACGAACTGCCGCACGGACGGATCGACTGCAGCTGTAGAAAAGGCTACGCTTTGTTGTCAGACAACAAGAACTGCGAACGTAAGTCGCCATGGAAAAGACAACTACGCATGTATAATTATACCACATAAAACTATTATAGCTGTAGTATTAAACTTCATTCTTACCAGGCATACACTCTGGAACCCATATCTCCGTGTGAATATCTCACATGGCTTTCTCGACGTTTGCTTGTGCCAGTTGTTGTTCTTTTTGAGTTTTCTTCTTTTCTGTGTTAGTTGTCATCTTCTGAAAGAAAACTGTTGGAGCGACCTGTGCTCATAGTTAGATCCAAAAAACGTTTAAAGCAGATCTAAAAAAGACTAAAATTGACTCAAAATTTTCGATTGCCTTCTGCGGTCTTCTTCAGAGAATAATGTCGGGGATAATAAGAGAAATTGGAAATCTCGGGGGGAGGGGGCTGCGATGGAAATGTTAACTCCGCGATCAAACAACATGCGGAAACCGGCCACGATGTACATCCTAATTACGCCAACATTCTTGAAAAAGGTGTGAACAGCAAGAACAAAAGACTATTTCTGGAGTCCTTACAAGCTCTTTCTTAGACAACAACTCCATAAATGAAAGAGCGCCCTTCCCAAGAAAGATTTACGCATCACCGGTTACCTCCCTCGGGAGGCAACGAACAATAAAGTCCTAGCTTATTGGAGTTATGTGATATTAAGACCGCAGAAGGCGATCGAAAACTTAGAGTCACTTTTACACTTTTTTTAGACCTGTTTTAAGCGTTTTTGTCATCTTCTTGTTTGTGTTAATCTTTTAAACACCCAAATGTGCTTTGTGTTCGTCTTTTGCAAGTTTGACAACTTCGGTACTTAGGAGAGGGGAGAGTTATGTGATTGTTATCTCCTTTCTCCAATAGTTTCAAATATTCTGTCACACAGGATTTTTAACAGTTTTTTTGACAACAATGAACTCCTTTAGTCCTAGTCAGTTATCAACACCTCTTACACAACATTTATAAAATAAGACATTTGGAAATAAAAAAATGAGGATAGACCAAGGGAAGTTAATCACTTCTGAAGATAAAAAGAAAAATTCTCCAAACTTGTTCCATCTTAAGTGTTTGCTCTAGCCGGGAGAATTTACAACAATGGGACAACGAACTGAGACAACAAATGCTAATTTTAAATATAGAAAAATAAAAAAATTCTTCCCACCGTTTTCTCTATGCTTGTAGTCAAAAAATAGTAGATATTTTCTTAATATCAACGAATTTGCTGCAAACACATTAAACTTAGTGTGATTTTAGTGATTCATGATTTATTGTTTATTGTAACGGTTGGAGGAAATAACAAATTTGTGTTGCTTTCCAAAGCGTTGAGAGATGACCGGCTGTCTGTGAACATTAGCCACCACATTAAGTACAACAGCAACCGTGATAAGGTCATTGGAGATCAAGGTTAGTAGACATACAAGGTAACAGTCTCGTCTCAGAGCCCATGGTCATTTTGTCCAGCGCCAAAGTAATGTGGGCGTTTGGAAGGAGGTTGACAAGGTAACTATCAAAATACAGACGAATAAAGGGCGGTATAAAAGCCCGAAGGGAGTTTTCAAAACTTATCAAATGTAAGTTTGAAAAACGAATGCATATTACTGTCAATGGCTAGTCTTTAGCCACTCAATTCTGAATACGGGACATTTTAGTCTTTTAATAAGGTTTACACTATCCTCGGATTGATTCCTGCTTAAAATTTGCAGTATCTTGTGAACAAAACACTCTTCAAGGAATCTATTTTACTATTGTGGATTTAATTATCACTTATTTATTTTGGTTGTTCTAATTAAGCTCCTTAATTATCTATACAATGTGGCTTTTTTTCAGCTGTGCAAACGACAAGAAGCACAGTTCCCCCGCCCACCCCTGGACAGTGCATTGTCAACGGCCACAAGTGCGAACATTCTTGTGAAAGCCAAACCCGCGGCGGGACTCGTTGTACTTGCCGAAAGGGGTTTAAGAAACACTCAAACGGCTATAGTTGCGTTGGTAGGTATTAGAAAATTAAAAGCTTCACTGTTTTTAATATTTGAAAAAAACTTCATCACAAGAAATGGCTTTTTCCCGTGGACATTCAACTCTTATCTTTAATTTAGCAGATAACAAGCTCTTTGTGAGAAGCAGAGAGATTTTTTCAACAAATTGAGCCCCAAATTGTACTTCTAGGTCACATTTTTGAAATTCGTTTTGATTTTTCCGTCCCAGTTATGCGAACCCAATATTCTTCCAATATTCTATCTTACTCTTGTTCTCTTATCCCTGCCCCTTCGCCCTATTTTGTGTTTAGCCCTTTATTAATACCGCTAGCACCGTTCTGTTTCAGACGTCAACGAGTGCAAGACAGCCAAGTCTCCTTGCCACCATATTTGTCGCAACACTCCAGGGGCTTACTACTGCTCCTGTAAGCGAGGTTACCGGCTCAAGGCTGACAAGAAATCCTGCAAAGGTGTGTGAGTGAGTGAACCGATAGTTTACCAACATCGAATTTCTCCTTACCTTTCGAGATTAATTAACTTACTAATGATTTGTAAGAAAATAGCAATTGATCAGACAATACAAAGCAATCAGTCGAAGACAAGAAAGACAAACTAAAAAACTTTGTACGATATTGTCCAGGTAGTTGAACTACTGGTTTATAGCGCAGTAGACCTTAAAGATATCCCCAACTGTATAACATTATTGCTCTTAGATAAAACTTTGTCAAGTCTGTGCCGTCCTAACAGCAGCTCAAGTTTGATCATTCGTAAGGTTTGAATTTCCCGCGCGCCGCCATTTTGAAATATGACGTGTTGCAGTGCCAGTCTCCGTTCATTTCTATTGTATAAATTGAGAGTGGAGACTGCAAACAAAAAAGATCCCATTTCAAAATGACAGCGCACGAGAAATTCAAACTGGAAATCAACATCTAGCTTCTCCTTACATTACGCGTACAAACTAAGAGACTTTGTTTTGGGGAGATGAGAATTAATATTAAAAACGAAATATTGAAGAAAAAATGTTAAATTCACCAAATTTGCCTTAAGAAAATTATAGGCTCTATTAAGGAAAACTTAGCAACAGAACTGTTACTGAACGGGTTTATCTGACTCACTAACACAGCAATGAAGCGAAAGTGTTTGCCTGGTGACCTCGTCTGCTTGAAAAGGCGCAGATGCCGTGGACCCGGGTGTTTTAAGTGTCCCCGGGGGAAAAAACCCCGCACTGACGGACGGCGAGGATGTGTCAGTGAGTAGTTTTGTTTCTGATTCAGTTTCCTTGATTTAAGCTACAATATTTCAATGTTTTGGTAAAAGTTATATCATATCATATCATGTTATGCTACGTACGTTATCTTTTGGGATGAAAGTTATATTCCACATTCTTGTTATAGGGGTAGCGGATGGTCCCTTAAAAATGAGTCTTCACAAATTACGGATTTTTCTCAAAATCTCGTAATTTTTTGGTATGTCTCGAGTTCTCGTAATTTTTCTTGCAGTCTCAGATTTTCTCACAAAAATAGCTCGCAATCTCAGAAATTTTGGCAGAGCTCGAAATCTCTCTTTTTTGCTTCAAATTTGTTTTTGGTGTCTCGGAATTTTAAGTCTCGACCTCGGATCTTTTGTTTCGTAACGTTCGGTCTCGGGTTATTCGTTGCTTTCCATAGTCTCTGGTTCGGGTTTTAAAAAGGCTTTCCCAGCATCTCGGACAGTCTCGGGTTTACCCTCATTCGCTACCCCTTGCTAGTTATTTCTAGTTACGTAACACTACTTTAAGGTTGCGTAACGCTACTAGTGTCTACATCTCTTAATGCTATATTATAATATTTTATGTTTTCTGTGTTGAGGGTGTGTTGTGTTGTCTTGTTTCCCGCCGTTTTATGTTATAAACGGACTCAACACTGACTAACTTCGTTTAGACAGATTCCTCGTTAGGACGGCGGGTCGCCTTTATGGTCCCTTTATTACGTATACAAAATTTAAGACTTAGATTTAGCGAAAAAATGTTATGCTATAAATATAGTTCTGAAGAGAAACTAATATTTTTTAAACAAGTTGGGAACGCCTTTTAAAGCGTGGCTCGCGAAAAATGTCATTAACTAAACTATTGTGTTGTAAACGAGAGTTCATGATGTTGAAAGAAGGTATGGCTTGCTGCCCAAAATTCTGACCTTCTGTAAGGGTCACCACCGTTTTGCTTTCCTGTTTTGTTTTGATGTTGTCGATGCAATGCTGTTTGTATGAAGAGACGTTAGAAATACATAATTGTTTATAATAATAGTTGTTTCAGTTATGTTTTAAAAAAAGCAAAATTAAAATTTTGTAGTCACAAAATCAATTTGTTTTAGTACTCCCATTGCAAGAAGTACATATGTAAAATCGCTTGGAAACTTATTTTTAATTGCTTTGGCAAAGAAAAGTGTTTTTCTCTGTTTTTTTTTTTTCTATTTTTTTTTCTTTTTTCTCTTGAAGCTGTTAACTGTTATTCCAGATAAGTTCCTTGAATCGTGCGAGTCACGGCTTTAAAAGTGTTTTTTCATCTCGATTTCAGAAGCTCCCAGGTTTACAGGGGGCACCACGTTAGTTTGTCGACTAATTTAGAATCAGAGATCTAGAACGGTGAACGCTTTCGAATTGAATACCTCACATTCCCAGACAGTTTCTGAGTAGCGTTACCTACTGCTTTGATTCCTAACTAGGGGGCTTCAATAACATTTTCTTTCGAAATACCTGGGTTTTGTGTTAAAATCGGTGACCCCTCATAAAATGAAATCGAAATATTCTTCGAGAGTAAAATTCCTGCTCTTAGACAAACTGATTAGAACTTTTAGTGAGCTGAAAAAAAACGGTAATTTATTTGACATTATTGAAGTAAACTATGCTAAGTCAGGTAACAGTTTGAAAGGCAACAATTAGATTTTGTTACGTAAATCGTGCAATATTGACTTCTAATACTGGGACAGTAACATCGACGACCACCACGGCGGCCGACTTATAAAATAACCAATTCTTGCTTGCGCGCCCTTTTCGGTCAAATATGGCTAGTTTGCTTTCTCTTTTGTGCGAGTTACGCTTTGTGAATAAAAAAAGATGAAAGTGTTTCCTTAAAGGTAAATGAGGATTGATGAAATTTTCTATCGGTTTTTCTCGCAATCGTAGAATCTTCAAAACTGAACTTTTAAGGTGGTAATTTTGAACACCATAGCACACAGGTGACCAGCACGGTGGAGTAGCGGTTCCCGGGGGAACTGGGGCTTAACCCAAACTCAGTCCCCCAAGAGCCACAACGCAGGCTATTCATTCCAACGTGCAGTTATTGTATTCAGTATTGTTTTCTCCCGTCGTCGTCATCATTGCTGCTCTCATATCAGCGATCTCTATTAAAGGATCGTACGATGGTAACTGCTAGCGAGTAAGCCGTTTTTCCTCACTTCTACAGTGTTTATAAGATCTACAAAGACCAGGGCATTAAGGGGGAGATATGAATAACATTTTGGTGAATAGTGTGGGAGTTGAAATTAATTGTTGAATCAGAAGAATATTTAACACCAAACCCTCCTGACTTTACGCAAGTTCAGCTTTGGATTGAGGACGGTTTGACGATTTCCAATTAAATATTAACCTTAAAATTAATTTTTAAATTTCTCTAAAACCCCAAAATTCTAATTCTACTTAAAACCACCAATCTCTCTTCAAAAAATTCTACCAAAAAATCCAAAAACATTTAAGACGCTTCCTTTTCGACCAGTTGGTGCTTGCGTGACCGGATTTTCCAAATATCAAACTATGGACGGAGATAATCCAAAGTTGCCAAAAAACGTGCTTTATCCATAGCCCCCCCCCCCCCCCTTAACAAGCGTTAACATAAGCTATAGAACTATGCTAGGAGTCACGTGCTTTGCTGCGTGACCCCCTTACTCTCCCCTTCCCCCTTTTCCCAACCGCTCCAACTCCTCCCTGAGGAGTTCAGTCCTTATCTAACAAGCCTGCTGTGTCCCTCCCCCACAGAGATTGACCATTGCGCCCTGTACAAGGGTGTCTGCCATCACAGCTGTGTAAATACTGCCAAGGGATACCGCTGTAGATGTAAGAAGGGATATAAGCTGAACAAAGATGGCGTCTCGTGCTACGGTAAAATAGTTGTTTCTGTTATCATATGCAACTTAAGCGGATGTGCGTTGAAGACGCTGGCGATTGCTATATTGCTATAAAGACCTGAGTAAAATAAGTGTAGAGTATTGTGAAGCAAAAACTGTTTTTAAATTGGCTTTAGGCATCTATATCTGGTAAGGGATCTTTGATGAATTTCATCCAAAAGCTAGGGGAGTGAAAATTTCTTTGTTAATTAAACAGGGTGAAGAGTTAACTGGAATCAATACGATTAAATTGCTACTGAAGCGAAATCTTCAAATGAACTAGTTTAAATATCTAAAAATGAAGTAGATTTGAGCCGTATTGTTTCCGCTGGGACACTTGTAGCCGGTTTCAAAAATAAATTTTGCGGAGAATATTCTTTGAAGACAAAATGCCTATTTTAGCGCCAAAGCTGCGAAAACTTTTCAAGCTCATTAGATATGTGTGATGTCACACGATTTGAAAGGCGGGAGATCAATCTCACTTTCCCAGTCAAGTTCATATGATCATGGCGCGGTTTGCACGGCTGATGGCCCAGTGTTTGAGTAAAAACCTCACTAGTGCGCTGTAAACGCTAGTAAAGAGCAGCTCGAAGTCCTTTCAAACCATGTGACGTTATAAATCGCCGTCGTTGGTTTTAAATTTTATTCGCACTGAATTTAGTATTTTGAAAGCTTATTTCACAGACTTAAAATGGTTAGTTAAGCATTTTTGTCCATTTTCGACTGAATAGAAGTGTTGGAAAAGCCTTTAGAGCTACAAAAGTACCAATGACAAAATGGCGTCAGTAGCACTTTAAGGAACCTCGCGACCAAGTGGTGCTATAGTTTATTCATTTACCGATACAGCCTACCCTCAGTGTTGAATGAAAAATAATGGCTAAGACCAACGATTTAACGTCCCTGTCCACCGACAACCCTCGATAAGGCCTGGGTCGGAACTCGGCGCCTCACGCCTGGCAGTGAGAGATCTTACCCGCACACACTCACAGTTTCGTTGATATCTCTTGTCACAGATGTCAATGAGTGCGAAGAGGGAGTCCACGGCTGTGAGCACAAGTGTCTCAATATCCCTGGGGGGTACTTCTGTTCCTGTGCCAAGGGGTTCAGACTGGATAAGAATCTGAAGTCCTGTGTTGGTAAGTCAGTTAATAAGCATCCCGGGACGTTAATTTGCAACCTGATAGTACTATTTTTAGCGGTTACTAAAAATCGCTAGCAATTAGTGTTCGCTAGAATGAGTTGGTGCTAAAATTAAGGTTCTACCCCCCCTCCCCCCCCTCATCCTCTCCCTCCGCGTAATAAAAAAAAAATTAAAAATGCTCTGAAATCCATTTCGGAATTTAATGAATGCTACGCTTGATCGTCGTTATGTTCCACGACTTCTACATCATCTATTTCCCGGCGATCGAGGATCCCTTTTCTAACATTTATACCTGATTTTATCTACTACCTATGGTGTTGATGCAAAGGTCGACACGCTTTGTTGTGTTCCTGAACATGCAAGTACAAATTTTCAATAAAAATCGATAAAATTTAGTACTCGCTAAAAACAGTTCAGAAGGCGCTGTTTCCTCGTTTAAACGCTGCGTTTGTCTTGATGTCTTTGATGTCTTGCAGACATCACTTTTCTAATATTTTTTGTTTAGATTTTTGGGACATTGCATTAACAAATATAGAAAAAAAAATTAACGAAAGCAAGGGGAAAGAAAAATTATCAACTTTACTAGCGTAGTTAGGCAGTATGATAGCTGTGTAAAGTACACATTCTATGCATCTTGGACGGGTAAGGGTGGCCTTTTAACAAACGATTTATCAGCAAAATAGAAGCTAAAGCTTTTTGTTTTCTTCTCGTCAATTGATTTCGAATCTAAATAGCCATATATTTTTACAGATATTGACGAGTGCGCGTTGTATCCTGGGATATGTAAGCAGCCATCCAAATGCCGGAATACGATTGGTGGATACAGCTGCGCTTGTCCCCGAGGATTCGTAAGTCATCGAGACGAGGTCTGCATAGGTAAGACTACCCTTTGAACGCAAACAGCTGTACGAGTGTTAATGAATAACTAGTTACACTGAGTTCATGTTTCTAGTTTCTTAACCATTTCATCCCTAAATAAACATGACAGATGATTTTTTCTAATCCTTCTATAATAGTTGATTTCAAAATGCTGTTCTGTTATAAACTTGTCAGTTATAGTCACCAGTGTTTCTCTTACTACCGGAAAAACAACAAGACGACAGCTAAAAGCAGAAACAACCAGATAATCAAAATATCATCACACCATTCTGTCTTTTCTCAACAGATGAAGATGAATGCAAAACGAACAATGGAGGGTGCACGCAGCGGTGTCAAAATCTTCCCGGAAGTTACCGCTGCTCGTGCTTCCATGGTTACGTGCTTCAAAAAGACAGAAAGACCTGTCAAGGTGAGAACTGGCACAGCCCTCTTTAGACGATTTATGCATTATTACATAAACATCAATTGTATACAACTTATAGATCATTACATAAATATCAGTCTATTGGCATGTATAGATCAGATACATAGAGATTATTATATGAGCCCCGGTAACTCAAACCTTCGTTAACTCGAATTCCCTGATAACTTGCAGCAATACTCAGTAGACCTTATGCATGTTTACGTCAAACACCCCCAAGCCTCGCTTTCGAATCACGAAAGTGTAAATATTTTCATAAATCAAATTCCAAAGCGTCTACAAATGAAAATAATTCCTCCGTGAATTTTGCATATGCAAAATTCTCACACCTATTTCTTGAATACAAGCCTTGGGGGTGAAACGGATCAGTTTGACGTAAACATGCATAAGGTCTATTTCCCCTTTGGATTTGTCTCATATATTTACTGTTATTTTGACCAATATTTCTCGAAACCCCGATAATTCGAAGTAATTTCAATCTCTCTTTGCAATTCGAGTTTAATACCTGGAATAGCTTGACATCGTCTTTGTTCATGAGTTTATTGTATCGATCAAATCATAAACAAACATGTCCGCGAACTAAAGTTTTTCTGGAATTATGGCGTCCCTCGAAAACTAACAAGCCGCGACAAAGCCATGTTTTTAATTTGAAAAACTTGTTTGAAAAAAAGACGGGAAGCGTACTTCGCCAAAGTCGTGATACAATAATACAAGCTATGTGATTGGCTAAAAGTATTTTTATCGGATCACTTCAATGGACCATTTTACCGAGAAGTGATATCATATCTTCGCTGTTTGGAAATTTCTCGCTGGTATCTTTGTGGTTTGCAGTTCACACACAATTTGTCCCTTGAGGATTTACTTCTGCATACAAAGGGCTCCCTAATGAGTTCACACTCACTTGACGTCGCACAGCTTCATTTGGTCATTTTCTCTTTGCCCTTTATTTCCTTCTGCTTGATGACCCTTTTTGTAACACGCTAATTTATGGTGTTAATAAATGAAGCACTGACCCGTGTGCGATGCCTCTCAACATTTGAGTGTTTTAACAGTTTAGGATATAAACTAGAATATTTTCTATTCGCCTAAGCGTAGCGAAAGAGAATAGAAATGTTTTTCTTCTTCACACCTTATTACATGGATATCTACCTTAAATGTGTAATAAATATAATGCCTGGTAATAAATATAATGCCTGGTAATAAATATAATGCCTGGTAATAAATATAATGCCTGGTAGATGCATCTTCCACCAGTACACAACCTGTGGGGTAATTGTACGTACTTAATGAACTATCCGTACTTTATAAATCTACCATCTAGATGTAATCTATTCATTATCGAGTCGTAATTCTTACGCTTTCCAATTGACTTTTTGTAGATATCGACGAGTGCAAAAAATACTATGGTCTGTGCTACCATCGCTGCATAAACACCCCGGGAGGCTACAGATGTGTCTGTCCTCCTAGTCAGCGGCAGCACTTTAACGGATTATTTTGTATGTGATCCCACGGATCTCTCTAAAGTGGTTAGCGTTGCCGTGAGGAGATTGTGAAAACCATTTATATGTTTTTCTTCCAAAAATAACATTTAAGATATCCTATAATCGATTGTCACTTCCTGTGACAGCGCTTTCAAGGGAGAGCGTACGTGCAAATGTGTAAACTATTTAAGCCTGCAAGGAAGTGGTTACAGAATCGTCGACTTTTTTTCAAGATTTTAGCTGGCACAGCTGCCTGTGTCTCGTTGCTCTCTGAAGAAGAATTAAACAGAGATGCTTAGAGGTTTTGTTCATATATCAACTGTTCTTCTTAATAAGAAGTTATAACGCAAAGATATCAGTAGCAGGATTGTTAAAACCTAAATATGATAAATTAAATGTTTTGTCTGTCCACTCGCAAGGAAAACTGATCAAATACTTGTCCGTTTTGTAAATGATTTCACATTTTTATGTTCGTGCATTCTCGGTATTTTCCCAAGTCACTTGTAATAAAGATGTCATCAAATCAAATTTCATGAGAGCATTATTCGCCATATTTATTTATGCTTTGTCCATAAAACTCGATTTGGGAACAGGCAGAAAAATGGTAGCTTGCAAATCAGTTTATCAAAGAATTAGTTGTCATGTCGGCGATGTAGAGAAAAAGAAATATTTTGCGTTTTTTCTTAAAAGTCAAACAATAGCTAAACATCGATGTTTTGACACAGCAGTCTCTCGCAGTTTTCGAACTTTCAAAAGGTACAAAACCTACTTGAAGATGAGATACATCTTGGTTTTCCTCACGAAGAGAAACGCGGCGTTTTCTTACGTGAAAACACATGCCCCCACCTCTCCTCTCGTCGGCTCGTGGGAGAATACATGATTTGACTACTTAAAAAAAGGTTGGAAATTGTGAATGACTCCATAAAGCCAAATATGTTACTGTAGCCACTATTCAGGTCGAAGTACTGATTAACGTCATGAAATGACTGTTTGGTGTTCAATATGATATTTTTATAGTTCTTGTTTTGTCCTTTTAAAATAATCAATTCCAATTTTTAGTTATAGAAAAGAAAAAAATATAGTTTTATGTCTTGCATCATGGTGCTGCAAGGACAGAAAACACTCGCTTTTTATTTTCTTGTAGAAGGACTTTTTAGAAAGCAAAGAAATCGAAGATGGCGACTGGTATCTTTACCCATGTTTTAGAGAAATTTCTCAAAAGTTCATTGAAACACGACTGAGTAGAAGAGTTCTAATTAACTCAGCATACACAATTTGTAACGCAGAAACTGGAGAATCTTGCAAAGTTATGTCATTCTACAATGTTGTAGGAAATGTTAGGGTTTAACACTGTGGTACAATCAGGACAGTCGCCATCTTTGTTGGGTTGATATTCAGCTTGCAGGCGGGTCCTTCTTGCGTAACACTCACAAAGACTCCACTTGTTTTTTTAATTAACGTTACAGTTTTTAGTTAATAACAAAGCAGCTATTCATATCAGCAAGTATAGCCTAATTGAAAGACAAAGCATGCAGTGTAATGGGTTGGAAAACAACACAATAAAAGATTTAGCAATGATCTGTTGGACTGTGTCTCATCTTTAGTAGTCCTTAGCTTTTTATGTGCTGAGTTCCAGATTCGGCTTTTCAAACTACGACAATAGGTTGGAAGCATCTCTTTAGATCTCCCCTTTTTACCTCAATTATTCAGTTGTACTCAGGCCCGTAGGGGGGTTGCAGGGGCTGCAATTGGTGCGCCCGCAGGCTGCGAAGGTCCACTCAATTGTTACGAACCAACTACCGTAGAATTCCGAATTTAACGCCCTCCACTCCCCCCCCCCCCCCCGA
>JAOBRD020597797.1:0-15814 GCA_027575215.2 Hydrozoanthus sils
AAACCCTGCCTTCCTTTCAAAACTTGCTTTTTCCATCTCTCAGCCAACGCAGGGTCTTGAGGCCAACGATGCCATTTTAACTCCCCTTCCACATTCAATCTTTTTACGACTCTCTCTGGGTACCTTTTGTCGTTGTCACACGGCCCTACACAGCATCGGGCATTTTCCGGCATAATCGCGAGCTTATTTTTTCAATACCATTTGCAAAATTTTAAAAGTTCAAAAACAGGAAATAACGAACTAATACAGTGAACTTTTAATCGATTTTAAAACGCAATAACAACACTTTTATGAACGGCTCCTCCAAGAAAACACCTTAATTAACACTTTAGACTGCTTTTAAAAGAAATCGGTTCAAAAACTCTACAAAAATTAACCAAAAAAAACTCACAAATGCTCGCCCCAGTCTCTTTGCACCTCATCCAAAATGGCGGAAGAAACCGTGAACTCATCTATTAATGAAGAAGCAAGAGCAGAGAAATGGGGCTAAAAAATTTGCTACGCTGGCCGGCTAGAAAAAAAGAAACGACGCGTGTCTAGTATAAGTTTTTCTAATAAATACTTACCCAGAGTTTTAGCGGGTTTGTTCAACAATCTTCCTGCATGTGTCCGAATTCAAAATTTCTGAATTCAAAATTTCCAAATTCCAAATTTCCGAACTCAAAATTTCCAAAATCCAAATTCTAAATTTCCGAATTCAGACTTTGACGGAAACACAGACTGAGAATTAATGCTGCTGCTTAACGGTACGTGCACGGAACGAACGGCTATTCATTTTTTTATGTTTTCCATTCGGCTTAAAAATACTAACAAACCTAACTTTCCTTCTGTTTTCTGTTTTGTTGATGTACCATAACAACTCCATAAATATATTTTAATATCACGATGCGTTTTATCAAAATTTTTGTTTGAGAGTTGTGCAGAAACGTCTGTTTTTAAAACCGTTAAAATCCCCAAAAGGCCTAAATTTTAAAAAGTTCATGTTTTATCTTAGTATTCATATTGATACATCCCAAAAGAAAGATTATCTTGCTTTTTATTTTTATTGTTTTGCCTTATGAATTTCATACAAAGGAAAAAAAGGAAAAATCTACTTCCGTTTTATCGTTTTCCGTTTTTTGTGCTAAATGGTGCATAAAACGAAAAACGAAAATCTACTTCCGTTTTAACGTTTTCCGTTTTTTGTGTTAAAGGGTGCATAAAACGAAAATCTACTTCCGTTTTATCGTTTTCCGTTTTTTGTGCTAAGGGAAAAGGTCAAAACAATGGTACTTCTTAGGAACCCAGTTTAGGGGGGTGGGGTACTATGTGCTGCCACCCACCAACTTTTTTCAAAAAGTCTGAATTTCAGGAGCAAATATCATGTTCAATAAAATAGATATTGATAAAGGGCTTGCACCAACGCCTTCCTTGTGGAGAGAGGAGTCCATAATACAATAAAAACCAATACCCTTAAATCAGGTAATGAGAAATTGAGCTCTGAAAAAGTGGTTGGGGGTGGGGTAGGGGGTCTGTGCCGCCACCCATTACCTCCCCCGACAAAATTGGGTTCCTTAAAAATACCATTGTTTTGACTTCTTCCCTAAATGGTGCATAAAACGGAAAACGAAAATCTACTTCCGTTTTATCGTATTTCGTTAAATGAGTACAACGTCAGAATCTATACACAAAATTGAGGTATTTTCGGATTTATCTCAAACTCAAACATCAAAATACGGTCTAAGCAGTTTCATATTTGTCACTACTGGTGGTGGGTGATCAAACAGCCTGTGTCAGTGAGGGGAGGGTAAGTGTTTTAGTACTCGGCTGGCATGGGTGAGTGTTGTAAATTTGTAAAGCCAGGCGCGACGTTATGCGACAGTGTTAAACAAAAGAGCGCCAAAAGGAGTTTCGAAACTGACTTTGACTTGAAGTTTGGCAGCGCTAGAACCGTTCGAAAATCTTAATAGAGAAGAATTTTACGAATCAACACATTGAGAATTATCTATCTCACCACTATCTTCTTCAACGAGGATGTTCAGCAAGAAATGTGCGAGCGTTCTGTAGCTCAAGAAATACCCACAGATTAGACAGCAGAATGTCTCAGCCAGAAATCAATGACAAGGTCAAACAACTTGTGGATGAAATATAAAATATTCTTGACTCATTGACTCAATCTGAAAAAAAATTATTCTAAAGGCACAAATAAAAATACACTCCTTAAAACACCTTGCACATTATGTTTATTCTTATATGTTTCCGTACTTGTTCATTTACACTTCTCATTCTGACTGAAGCGTGACTTTGTTTCGCGTGAAATCACGCAAGCAGTACAACAACACATTCTCCCTACCTATGGTTGTCAATTTGTTTCAAAATTGGTACTTGCTGTACGGGGTTTCGTACGCGTATATATCCTATAAATACGCGTATATACGGGCTTTTTTCGCCATAAACACGCGTATACACGGGCATTTTGGACCCGTATATACGGGCCCATAACACGTGCATATATGGGCAGTTAAAACACGCGTATGCACGGGCATTTTGGACCCGTGTATACGGGCACAAAAACACACGTATATATGGGCGTTCAAAACACGCGTACACGGGCATTAAAACAAGCGCATACATCGTGTGCAACGAAGCGTTTTTTAAAAAGAGTGCGTATACACGCGTACAATTACCACGCATCAGTGATTCTGGGATTAGTTCCCAGTATTCTGGAATTTGCTGTTCGAGTGGAGCACTGGGAACGAACTTTTATTGCCATGCGCAGAAACTTCAAAGAGGCGTCAGGTTAGTTATTTATTTATTATTGAGGCCAGACCTGTTTATTCAAACTCTTTTCATATTATAATGGCCGTGACACTTACAAACGATTAGTGATTTAGTTCACGACTGCTCAAGGAATTATCCATCCGCTGATCAAAACATGGCCGAGAACTTGGTAGTTTGCTTGGAGGTTGCTGCTACATCTGCCCATCGTCTTATAGAATCCCGCGACAGGAGCGAGCAAGCCAATGCGGGTAGAGTACAAGAGTTGGAGTCGCTGGAAAGACAGCTGCGGATTTTGGAAAGTAGCTGGAAAACACTATGTACTGGCGCAAGATCTTGCACTAAAGACAAGTGGGTCCTATCAGGGGCCTGCCAGCGACAATAAATGATTCGGGCAGAGTAGGGTAGCTCCTTCTCCCTAGCTGTAGTTTAAAAGAAATAAAAAAAAAGGGAATTACCTTCGTTTATATTCTCCCAGTTTCTTTCATTAAAAGGCTTCATACTTAATTATTTTTTGTTGATTTCTTGCAATTCTCCCTATTTTACTGAATCATTTTCAATAAAATAATGAAACTTGAATTTGTAAACTTCGAATTCGGAAAGTTGAACTTCCGTAATTCTGAATTTGAAAATTTTGGATTCGGAAATTTTGAATTTAGAAATTTTGAATTTGGAAATTTTGAATTTGGATATTTTGAATTCAGAAATTTTGAATTCGGAAATTTTGAATTTGGAAATGCATGTCTGGCGGTTTTCGTAGAATGAACTTTTAAAAACATCCAGTCACAGACATTCGACTATTTTAAAGTGCCAATGAAATGAAAATTTTATTACTTCAGTGGATTGACCTTGCTAAACGAGGTGTAGCGGTGAAAAAATTTGTCAAAATCTTTTATGGTTCTTGAGATATTAACATTTTAATGTTTTAAACTGATGGCGTCACAAGTGCGACGGGCAAATTTGAGTTTTTTTAAAATCTGCTGCCAATCCACAACCTTTGGATGAATTTAACCAATTTTGGATTGATGATTTATCTTGAGGTTTTTTTTTTCAGACTAGTAGTAATTTCACATCATCATGGCAACAAATTCGGTTCCAGACTCCATTCCTTATGAAACAAACTTTCTGCTATTCCAAAAACGTTCACCAAGGCAATTAAACCAAATCTTTAATTTTTCTTTTACACAATATAAAAAGAACAGAAATGATGTTGTAAATTGTTGCACAACTTCTAGCTTGACGGAAAAACCACCCATATAATTCAAAAATTCTCACTTGGTGCCTGGAACCCAGTTTGTTGCCATGACAACGAAGTATATTTTAAACTATTCTGAAGAAAACCTTGAGATACTTCATCAGAGCAAGTTTGGTTTTAATTTCTCCAAAGGTTAAAATATGCTTCACTTATCTCTTATGTGTTGTCTTCATGTGCTTTTCTCCGGTTTTTGTACCATTTTGAGGCCGTTTGGTAGATATATTCGAAGACGTTTTGTTCCGCCCACAGAAAAGTAGGGGAAAAATATATCTAACAAATGGCTTCAAAAAAATTAATAGTTTTAAAACGGGTCACTCTTCGATCTAGTAATTAATTAAAGACGAACAAGCATCGCTAGCGCTGCCCGAAAACTTGTCAAGAAAACTTGCTTTTCTGTGACCATAATAAGACAGGCCGGGCCTTACAGAGGGGATGAGACGGGTGATTACACACTCTACCCCCCTAAGGCCACATAGGTAGTAGGTATTCATTCTTTACGTACCAAGGGTTCATTAACGTCTTTTCTTTTTTTTGGACGAGAGACAAAAGCGAGTAAGTTGTTCTTTACATATAGCTTTAGAATAAAGTGAGCCTTAGTGTTAGAAGCCGCGGAAAGCTGTTTTCGGTCATGCAGCATGTTGTCGTGACAATTAATATATTCATACAAGGTTAATTATAAGAGTCGGCACTATATACACACCAGTAGGATTTTTTTAAAAACCATGGAGGCTCCTCAAACTTGTCCAGAAACTAAGAGAAAGCTAAGAACAATGGAGGCTCTGCTTCAGGTACAAATGTAACTGCAAGTTCTTTGGACTTTATAATATCGAAAAACACAGCACATCACGTCATTACATGTGGTGTTTCAGTTTCTTTACTCTCCAGGCCTATAAGGGGAAGGGGGAAGGGGGTTGGGGTGGTGGCGATGGGTGCGCTATGTTCCTCAGAGTTTACTTTGAAGTTAAAATTTTTGAATAATATCCAGGTTTTACGTTTCAGTTTCAGTCGACAAGTAACCTAATCACTTAAAAATTTTCCGGGGGAGCATGTCCCAGGACCACCAGCTAAAATCTCGCGCCTACGGCGCTCGTTTGGTCCGTCTCCTCGTTCGATTGCACCCTCCTGCAAAATATCCGGGCTATGGGCCTGCGCTGTTATCTATAGTTTATATTCTTCAAGAATACTCTTTAATTTCTGTACTTTTTAGAGGTTCAATATTAATTGTTTCTATATTATGATTTAATGACGAGGGCCTAGAAAACAGCAGATGCATACACAGAAAAAGAGCCCGAAATCAAAGTGTTCTCCGATTTTGCGAGTTCTCTTACCGACTCTCCTCAGTCTAGCCTGCGAACCGACTCGTTTAATTTTTGGTAAAGGAAAACAATAATAAAGAGGGGGAGTAAAGGGGGGGGGGGGGGTGAGAAGAGAAAATACTTTTTCTTCTCCCCCTAGGCCCTACTCCCCCCTCTTTAACTTTTTTCCTTTCCCCAAAAGTAAATAGCCGGCTCGCAGGCTATCCTTAGTTCTACCTCTTCTGCCGGCAAAACCTTACTGGTTATGGGTAATTCTACTTTTATCTAATCTTTTTTCAAACAAAAAACCCTCAGAGCTGTATTGTGAAAAATATTATAGCAAGCCATGTTTATAAAGTAATTAGTTCTCAGGCTTATCGAGAAAATAAAAACAAGTTAATCAGATACTTGGTTTTTATCCAACCGAACTGAACGCGTCGAAAAAATCGGTATTCAAATCATTCTTGCTTTCACAGCTAGCTAGGTCTGTGCGGGATTGGAAGGCGTGAGTTGGGTTTCCTGCTGTTGGTGTGCAGCGGAGCCTCATTATACAATTATGTGTTTCATTATAAATAGGTAGCAACTCCTTGTATTAAAGTACTTGTCAGCTTTAAATTCGAAATAATCGATTTTCTTTAAGTCACCACCGTTCACAAATGTAGCGCAACACTGATATTTTGATGCATTAACGTGTGACAAAACAAAAATCTTAACATATCAATAAGTGTTACTAAAAATTCCTAAAGCGACTATTAAACAATAAACTAAGTTTTATGAACAGCGCACTAGCGCGCAAAACAAGACACACGATAAGAAGAAAAAAATTATTGTTTCGTCTGCAACAGCGTCGAACATGTGGAAATACAGACTAATTAGCTTTCATCACCACTTCCATATTGAAAGTGGCTACAAACATAAAAAAAAAAACCCCGTCCTTTGTTATGCCGTTTTGTAACAATTTATATGTCTTTATAGTAACAAGGTAAATATTTGCTACTTCCAAACCACAAGTGTCCATAAAATTTTTATTTTCAAACCACAAGTTCTGGTAAAGTATTCTGCTTATAACAGATATTAATTGCTTGTTTTTTGACTTGCAAATGGTGATATGTCAAACCCCTCTTCATTTTCAATGTTATTGTAAAAGACGGCGGCAGAGTCTTAGAGTAATACATGGAAATATATGTACAGCCAGAGGACAATATTCAATTCAAGCACTAGACTTTCATAATATAATCAACGAATGGTGGGCGTGACTTTGCAGAATTAATTTAGCCATGAATTTCTGTTTAAAACATTACGTCTGGAAAACATTTTTTTTTTTGGCACAAAAGTCAGAATAATTACTTTTCATTGAAGACAAAAGAATCAGAATTTTAATTAGTTGTGTTTAAATCTATGTATACCCGTGTGTTTATTTATTTATTGATATTGTTTATCGAATTCTTTAATATTGCAATTTTATGCTGATCCGAAACTAAAAAATTTTTTTCGAGATTGTCATTTGCTTCATTTGGTAGTTAACAATACAGCAATATTGAAAGTTTCTGACATGCTGAAAAGCTATGCGCGGTAAAATGAAAGAACTCGGCCATCAGTACAATTTATCTACAAACAACAACGGAGGGTCGGTTCTAAATCCCTAAAAAACTGCTCTAAAACACAAATTAAGAATTGATACTTCTAACGATACCTTGACCTCTTAATTCAGACCGCGTCAAACTTAAAAATATAAGTTTTCTTGAAACGTAAACAAAATAATTTTGACAACTTTAACCGAGAGAAAAGAGAATTCTCATTAAAATAGGAGCATTCTGCCAATTGTCAACATTCACAGTTCCGAACAGTGTTTTGCATATTCGGCGGAAGTGGGGACTTCTTTATTCTGTGTTTGCGTGCAATTGTTTAGACTCGTGAAGTAAAATCATTGCACTGGCTCGCACACAGCCTCCCAGCCAGCCAATTGGAGAGTTCTTTTTGCCCTTAATAATTCTTAAATTAGGAACGCCAGCTGGGAAAGAATATGGCCGAGGAAATCAACTCACAAAATGCCAACATACAGGATGAAAATATGGCAACTGAACGAACAGACAAACTCGATAAATGTTTGACGGCGATCAGAGAGGATTTAGCGTCTTGGCTATCGCGGCTGCTTCACATTGATGTTCAAGTCGAGACGTTTTTAGAGTCAGTAGACACGGGTGTAGCTCTTGGTAGACTAGCAAATTTCATACAAACTACCGGCGAAGAGTTTGTACTAAACAATCCCGCTCAAGATCTTCTATTGCCAAAGAATGGCGTTACATATCGAGAAAAAGGTGCGCTTCGCGGCTCGTTTGTTGCACGCGACAACGTCGCAAATCTTATCCGCTGGTGTCGTCAACTCGGGGTTCCCGAAGTTCTTATGTTCGAAACGGAAGATCTTGTGACTCACAAGAATGAAAAAAGTGTTTTGTTGGCGTTGTTAGAGGTTGCGAGAAAGGCGTACAGATTCGGAGTCGATCCGCCGGAACTTGTGCGGATTGAGAATGAAATTGATCGCGAAATTGAGCAACAACCCGAGGAAGCAGAGATCGAAGTACAGAGAGTTGTAGACTACCATCTGAGGAAGAAACGAAAATCTCACAGCTTAGATGACCTGGTGAGCTATTTACGATATTACATGTGTGTGGTTTGTTGTTATTTAATCCTTCTTTGTTCGAAATGTTCTATACTTCACTGCACAGAACGGGCAATAGATTATAGCTTACCTTTTTTGACATGTAAATGTTTCGCTCTGTTAGCTAGACTAGAAAACACCCTGCATCACTTTGTAGGCGCCTTCATATCGCTTGCTTGTACCTTTTTGAGCCATGAATTTGCATAAAAACATGTCTAAAAATCTTGAAAGTTAGTTAAAATCACTTATTGGAACATAACCAGTTTAGGATAATTGATTCTTTTTTTGAAAAATTTACACAGGTATTAAATAAAAAAAAGCGATGGAAAAGTTAACGAAAAGAAAATCAAAGAAGATTCGATGTTTTTCTCGACGATAGCATAACCTCAGAAATGTCACGATCAAATTATGTTACATTCTGCTGCCACTCTTCTTTACAAATTATTAATAACAACACGGACGACCGTTCTATGGAAACTCAAACGAAGCTCTTGACAAGCGCTATAAATTTTGAATTCAGTTCTTGTTTTATTTTCCTGCTTATTGTCCATCAGAATCTTCGTCTAATCCACTAAAACCATTAGTCTTTAATACTGTTTTGCCATTATAGATTCTAATCACACTCAAGATGTTCTCGGATTTTTCGAGATTACTGTTTGGTATCCTATGAATGCGTGCTGACCCCTCAGGGCAAATTGTATAACCGCTGACTCAGACTGTTTAAAATTTCATCATTTTTCACCGGAACAGAAAAAGATGAAATAGATAAGTGAGATTATTTTTATCTTTTTCCAAGTGATAATGGCTTGTTAAGTGTCTAGAATCTCTAAAAGAACTGTTAAATTCAGACCAAATAACAACGATGTTTTCTGGTTGAATTTTGTGGGTATTTTTTTACATTAATCTTATTTTCAAAGCAAAGCACATTCCTCTGTAATATATGTAAACTATAGCGCTGAACGCACCAATACAACCAATACTGTTTGTTCTTCAGTGTGTTCAATTCAGTTGCAAATTAGGAAAGGCTACATTTGATGTGTTTTGAAGTTCTTTTCGGTCGCTGGAATTCAACTTGTTGTTTTTTCAGCCAGTTTTAACATGAATCTCCACTTCAGTAATGTTTCTTTTAAACGCATTCAAAGTTTGTGATGCCAAGAAATAATTGAATAGTTTTTTAAAAAAACTGCGTGCTTTTCTAAGCTTAGTTAAGAAACCACAGTATACAAACAGCTTGCCAAATCCATAGCTTGAAAGCTTATGCCAAACGTTTGACATTTCAAAACCCAGTAAAGCTGGGTGCAACTACCATTTAACAATGCCTTTAAATTAATTACTCTCACCAAAGAACGAGAAAGCATAATACGACAAAATTAACAATTCGTGTTTGGATCTAGCCAGCACTCGGAGAACGTGATTTGATAAAAAATTCAAATAAAACAAACTTGAAAGCCAGAGTTAATTCAAAATATCCGGACTAGAGACTTCCAAACACGAACACCAAAATCTTGCGACTTGCGTGATCCAAAAATCGTGCCGGAATCAGAAAATTGTTCACCTGTTCAATTATTTTCCGAATACGTTGCTCTGCATTTTGAATAAACAACCTAAATAAACTGTTGTCTGTGGAATAATCGAACAGTAAGTTTTCGTGGAAGTAAGACGAACAGGTTTGACAGTTTGCAAAAATTGTTGTGACTGGAATTGATATTTATCATTTGTATTTTTCTGCGCAAGAATTGAGGGTTAAAATATATTGTTCAACTAAACCAGTCGCTCAACAAACTGTAAAATGTTTCCCGATTGTTATCTCAGATCAACAGATAAAACCAAACATCTTTATTCTTGTGTTGTTTCAGCCTATCTTGAGATTTAGTAGCTCTAAAAATAATCCACTCCAACTTCATGTAAACGTCTTCTCGTACCATCTCAAAGTTCCTCGCATAGCTTTCACAGAGGAAGGTTAGTAAATATCATTTATGATGTTAACAGATGGCATTTTTAGTCATTACATTATTTCGCGACAATCTCGCATATATTGTTGACACGCTCACACAAACCACATATACACGAATTGACTGAACTCAATGTGGGCGGCCGGACCATTTGCTTGTCAGTATCATTATACATATCAGGATATCCGTGAGTGGTTATATCGGCTTTCCTGCTGTTAACAGCTTCAGTTTCAGCGTATTAAACTATATTAGGAGGGCAATACAGACTTCTTGATAATCACTGTACTGCCGCTCAGAGATCCGGCACAGTTTTTTTCATACTAAAAGCTTTAAAATTAAAGACTTTTTCCCCACGTTTCCTTATGATTAACACAACGTATTTTCAGATCCTTTGGAGAATGTCTTTTTGAGCGCATTTGTTTAAAATACTTCCTTCTTATTCTAGAATAATAACGCCAGTTCCACGAGCGTTTACTGGTGAAGATATAATCCGTGACTATTAATAAGTGTTTTTTCCGTGGCTTTCGTTACACACATGCTTAAGTCTTGTTAGTTTCAAGGAGAATTTGCTTGTGTTTATTGTTAACCGACTTTTTAGCGAACGGTAGAGCTTTTATTAATTAATGTACTTAGGGTGTTCAGCCAATGATGACCACTACTGAGATATTAGCGATTACTAGTAACTACTGCTGTGAAACAAGCAATCCATGATGTTTTGACGTTCAAATTTCCGTAAAACCTCAGCTTCGATTTTGCTTCTTACAAAGCATAAAGGTCTTGGCAACTCTCTTGGTGCACAAACTTGAGACAAAATACGTTCGATCTTTTTTCTAGGAGGATTTCTAATTTGAAAGCTAGACCATATTGTTAGTGATATTTTAAGGCAATTGCCTTTTTGACGTGTTTTACTCGTGGCACCTGGTCTGGGAAAACTGCACATACGGTATTTTCTTGAAAGGTGTGAAAGTCTTCACTGAAAACTTTGCAGTAGTTCTAGTTGGGAAAATTTACTAATACAACTGGGACTGAAAGGGTTCAAAATCACGCGCAAAAAAGCTGGGGGAATATCAGAGTGGACGCGTATCGCGCGCGAAAACGCCGTGGAAATATCAGAGTTGACGCGTATCGCGTGCGAAAACGCTGTGGAAATATCAGAGTGGACGCGTGTCGCGCGCGAAAACGCTGTGGAAAATCAGAGTGGACGCGTATCACATGTTCATTTAGTTGCTTAAAAGCGCGTTGATTAGAACGCAGCCTCAACTGTCTGATGAAACTGACATAGATTTGTTTGAAGGTTTATAACGTTTGAAACATGATCAGTGCTAATTCTAAACATGTGTTTTGCTCGGCTTCGTGCAGGTGTACAAAGTGTTGGAACAGTGCACTTGCCCCGTCAGGTTTCCTGTTTTCCGGCTTTCAGAGGGTAAATACCGGGTCGGAGAGAGTAAAAACCTCATCTTTGTGAGGGTAAGTAAATCAAATCTGAGCTCGTGATTGTGATCAATTTTGAGTAAGAAAAGACCAAAACTTGCAAATAAAGAATTCTATGTAATACCAACACATTTATTTGATTGTACCAATCAAACGCACAATAACTTTAAGTAGTGCGTTTGCACATAAACATTTTCCGATTCACAAACGACACCAAATTTTGAAGGTTATGAAAAACAATGGATGCGGATGTAAATGCGAGCACGACTCGTGCTTTTCTTTTCGCAGTGTGTAAGACGCGTGCCTTCGAGTACTACCATCTGTCAAAGCACGCAAATTCAAGTGCAAGACAACAAAAGCCTTAAGTTACCATGCGCTAACGTAGAATAATGGCCATAGCCACGTTACCAATAAAGAAAACCAATTTACGTGAACCATTACATATTCGTATCCGTTAAACGTGCTTGCTGTTTTAATGCGTCTACCGTAACTAAGCAGTGATTTTGCGCGCCAGTTTTAATTTAATGCTTTTCGTTTGCGCTAAAAAATGCGTCAGACTCTCTTTTGTGCGTAGAGTACGATAACATTCTTACAAGTTGAACCACATGTTTCTTTTATCCTTGACGTTTCAAAAAATGAAACTACTGCACCCCGTAATCCTCCGAATCAAAAACAAAGAAAGCATTTACAACAGGGTCAGAGTTGTGTGGCGCAAGTATTTTACAAAACTTAAAATAAATGTGGTGGTGAACTCATTGTTAACCGTCCTGGGCGTGTGAATCCGAGCGCGCCGAGCGAGCGTGCGAAATATGAAACTTCTAAACAATGTGTTCGAATGATAAATCTTTTCTTTTGTTCTGACATTTAAATTTGTTTTCAAAATTTTAAGCAATTCACTGAAGAAAGTTTTTTAATTTGGTCGAGGTAGTTTGATTTTGCTATAGTTTTTTACACGATCGATTTTGAAAGTCTTTTTTCAACCGTGCGCAATTGGTCGTTTAGAGATTTTCCCATTAAAAAAGGATACGACAAATCAGTTGACCGAGCATCCATTGGCTTCAAGAACAAAGCGCCGCAAGAACATAGGCGTTTGCGATAGGAAGTCAAAGTAACTAGAGCCATGAACTTCTGTCATAATAAGTGTTTTACCGGCTAGCCGGTTTTTACAGTTTTTTTAATGCAAAGTTTATTTATTGCGAAGAGCTGGTTTTCTTTGATAAGAATTTAATATCCAGATCAGATCTTACTGAACAAAAATTGGAAATCAGTTGAAATATATGATTTGTTGTTACTCTTTCTCTTTCTCTCTCTTTTTCATTCTTTTTCGTTTTCTGACAGTAACGCAATCACTTCAATCATAAACGAACAATTTCATTTTATTTTTCATAAAACAAATGATAAATCATGGTTGTTGTCGTTACAATAAATGAATCAATACGTTATAATTATTTTTATTTTGTTTGGTTATGGATAAATCTGGTAATTCGTCACGTGACTAACGGAAACCGACAAGAAACAGCAACTACAACTTTGAGTTGTAGGATTTTTCGTTCAGTTTCGTTCATCTCATCACTCGACCGCTTCAATCTCTTTTAAGCACCCAATTAAATTACTTGCTGTATGCATTGCTGTTTTATAGTACAGCGGTAAGGGGGTTCATTGTATCTCCTCATCTGTTACCAAGGTGATGAGGAATCACGTGATGGTGCGTGTTGGCGGTGGCTGGGATACACTGGAGCGATATTTTGACAAGCACGACCCTTGCAGATCCATGAGTGACAGATCAAAAGGTAGTCAGTCTATGCTGTTGCTCTTTTTAAATTTATTAAATGCGAAGCCCAGCTCGTGAGTGTGCCGTACGTGTGTGTTTAAGTGCATGTGTGTGTTCGCAAAAGCACGTACAACTCTTCCAGTTCTATTTTGTTCATTTTTTGGTCACATAAACAAATTCATCTTGTTTATATGGAAAATAAAATTTATCACAGTTGAATCTGTCTGTAAATATAAAGTACATTTTTCTTAATCAACAGTAAATCTTCATCTTCTTGTCCTTTTTTTTCTTTTGCCTTTTATTCTTGTTCTTCTTCTTTTTCTTCTGTTCTTCTTCTCCTAAGTCTCGTTTTTGTTATTCAGTTCTTATTCTTGTGCTTTTTCTGCCCTACTCCAAACTTTACAAACTCCAACATTTGTTGGTTCTTTTGATATTTTCTCTGTTCTTCACGCGAAGCAGGTAGACAAAGACGAGGATCCAACAAGCCGTCCCGTGGTTGTTCTAACTCGCAGTGCGATGGTATCACGCGGTCACCAAGTTCTATGAGCACCTGTAGCGTGTCTAGTGGAGACAGCGGATCTTCCAGCACTTTGTCACATTCCCGCATGGCGCCTGGACAAGGATCAACTAGCAACGCATCAGCTCAGGTAGAGAAATAAGAAAAGCAACAGTATTTAGTGTAAAGTACTTTTCACGATTGACCCGTAGTAGCAGTGCGTTTGACAACCGTAGAAATGTGTTCAACCAACGGAGAGAGAAGATGAGGAAAAGATTATTAAACAGCGTTTCTTTTTCTTTGGCGAGTGTTTTTAGTCTATTTTTTCTGTTGAGTTCTCTATATAAAATGTTGAATGTTTATTAAGAAAATGGACATTTTCGTTGGGCTGATCATCGCTAAATATTATAATTATTTTTGTCTATGAGTGTAATTTCAGTAACTTGCGCCTTTTTTCACATATAAGAAATTAAATACAACAGGATTCGATTTGCTGATTTTACAAACACATTTTTTTTATTTTTCTTGTTTCTTTAAGGTTTGGTTTGTGTTGCCTGGTTTAGAAAAATTATTAAAGAAAATTAATGTGAAAAATTACGTAAAGAACTTTTCGGTTTTCTTTTTCTTGTTTCGGTCGTAAAAAGACACGGGACGACTAGCATGTGTCTGGTCAACCGAGCGTGAAGGAAAACTGGGATCGAATTGAGCTTGAAAGTGAGGCGATATCTAGTTGTGTCAATGACTCCAATTTATTATCCCATTTTCGTCAGCGATGTCTCCGTGGCGCAATCGGTTAGCGCGTTCGGCTGTTAACCGAAAGGTTGGTGGTTCAAGCCCACCCGGGGACGAATGTTTTTTTGGTTTTTGCAAAATGCTTTTTTTGTCCATTGTTAAAATGTTTCTTTTTTTTTCCTTTAGAAAATCTAACTTAACCAAATGTTTTCGAATTTTCGGCTCGATAGATATTTTACAAGCAGCTGTTAGTAGACACGTAGTATTAATTCTTGCTTGAAGTTGAAGTTGAAGTTGAGTAAACATGAATTTTCGTTGTCTTGGAGTTCGGTAGGAGCAAGCAAGTTTAATATGATATAAAGTAAAATAGGATTTTCGTAAAACCAAATATGTAATGTGTTAAAATGTCTTGCCCAGTACGGATACAAACTCATGCATCGAGCGACGACCGAGACGTGTTTCTTCATAAAACGTTTATTTCGGAAAACTAGAATCTTTGATATATTTCGTCATTGTTCGGGTTTTAACTCTATGGTTATTTACCATATGATAGCATTTAAGGTTTATTTAATATTGCCGTATTTAACACCGTAGAGACGATTGTTTGTCCGTATTGAACTGACGAACTACAACACTCCGAAGTCGAACTCATACTAGTCATAGCCTAGTAAACCCAGAACTAGATCTGCTCGCTTTTTCAAAACCTTGCGCTGCGTAATTCTGGCCATCATTCACTGCCATACAATCTTAACTCCAAAAGAATAGATTAAATGCTTGGGATGATGAAAAGTTATTTATGTCAGCTCATATGTATGCAAATTAGAATTAACCGGAAGCAAGAGCAGACAATATTTAAGTAATTAAAAATTTACTTCACCATGCGTAGTCGGCCCTGTGGCCCAATGGATAAGGCATCTGACTACGGATCAGGGGATTCCAGGTTCGAGTCCTGGCAGGGTCGCTTTTTTTTTCTCTCTTTTTTTTTCTTCTCTTAGCGAAAGTATGAGTAACCGATATTTAATTTTTTAAAATTTTAACTAACATTCGTAGTCGGCCCTGTGGCCCAATGGATAAGGCATCTGACTACGAATCAGGGGATTCCAGGTTCGAGTCCTGGCAGGGTCGCTTTTTTTTACGAAGTGCCAAAAGTGGGTGGCTATATGAGCGATAGCCGCTCAAGGTCTTCAAAAGGCTAAATGAGCGGTAGTTTTCAATTGTCTTTAATAACGCGAGAAACTCATAATCTTCGGGAATAAAGAGTTTTTTTAACTTTATTTAGAATCTAAAAGCGATTTCGATTTTTGATATAACTTTTTATATGGTCGCCTTTCGAATATAAACTCGCCGTTCTTGTCTCACTTAATGCACCAGTCAATTGAAACCACGGCCCCCCGACCCCCGGGGTATAGCGGGGAATGTAACATTTCTAAAGTGTTACATTTGTAAACTATCCCCGCCTATCGGGG
>JAOBRD020597906.1:0-15812 GCA_027575215.2 Hydrozoanthus sils
AATTAGCAAAAACTCTCAGCCAATTAAAGGTGCTTTTTCTTGTGTTTTGGTTTTCTGCTGCAGTTTTAAAGGAATTTCTTTCTTCCTCGCTAATTTTTTTGAATCTGAACGCCATTTTGAAACTGTTGCCATGGCAATTTTGTAATTTCACATGTGAAATTACAATTACGAATGAAATTACGCGTCAAAATTAAAGAGTAATTTGTCACCCATGGTATTAGAGTTATAATCATTCGTGAAAAATCGTTTTTAAGGAAAGAAATAAAAACAACCGAGTATTCCTAATATCTTTTAGTTTTAGTGTGGTACCAGTCTGCATAATGACTAACCTTTCTTCCTGCTCTAAATTGTGCGATTTGGATGAATGTCAGTTGCATTTGTGGCTTGCTCATCTGTAGGATAAGATTGAAGCTCTGACCGTAGAGAAGGTTTTCTTCACAGAGTTTATACCTGGTCACTTTGAGCTTCATCAACTTACAGAAAGGTGCGGTGCGGGCTTTACATCATTTTCGTGGCTGAACGTGGTTTGGCACAAGAAACAACGGTGCTCACTGGCTATTTAATTTGAAACTTTTAACAACACATTCAGTACAAGCACAGTGTGCATTATGTATCTTCTTGCATTTCTAAAAGGTCTGTGTGATAGGGCAAAAACTGAGACTTTTCAGTCTCAATGAATTGAAAGTTCTTAATGAATTCTGGGCAGCGAGTTTTAGGCATCAAGCATATAATCTTGCGATCTTGTTTTTTTCCCTGTGTTTCTTCTTTGTTGGTTGACGTGCCTTTTTGGCTTTTGTGAACCACGTTCTTTCCCTGAAATGGGCTGAAAGAAGTGCTTTCCATTTACAATTTTAACCTTTTACCCCCTAAGGGACTAATGAGATGCATGTTTCCTTTTCCCTAAGGGCAACTAAACAAATTCATTTGGTTTGAGGTGACTTCACAAAATGCTTTTTTGGGAAAAAACGAAGCATTACACAAACATAACGCATGGTCTAAATTAATAGAAAATGATTGTTTCCCCGTGTAAACTTGTAGATTGCACTTGTAGCCATTTGAGGAGTCAGCACACTCCCAAACTTTTATGCCACGTTTCACAGTTTTCATTGGAAGATACTGCTTCAAAGAAAGCTGTCCCTTGATTCCTACCATTGCGTCATCCGAGTATAAATTCTGTTTGGGGCAATACTCTTGGCGAAAGTTCTTAACAACTGCTTCGAGAAAAGAACGCACTTTGAAGAGCTTGTCATGGTTGGGATACCTGTGTGGAACAAAACTTTCAAGTTTTTGCAGTTCCGGGTCACATACACAAGAAAAAAAATCGTTTGGCAAATAACAATGTTTAAAAAAAAATTAATAAAAATTTAACTACAATCCAAGCCTTTTTTACACATCATCCCGTGCAGATCTGGTCTGAACTTACCTCCTTAGTGGTATTTTCAACTCTTTTTCATGCAATCTTGTATATTGGCCACAATTGTACTGACAACCTCATCATCCAGTGCTCTCATTGTATCGATCTTCCTTTATCGTTGGACGCTTGATGCATTAACCAACCTTTTCCTGTAGATTAACCAAACCCTTCTGCATTCAATCTTCTGTTCACTTATCCAATTAGCTGCATGGCTGCGCTGTGATGACCTGTTCTTTTTTCTCTGCGATGTCCTCAGTATTGGTGCTTTGTTCTCACGCACGATCTTGAAGGACCACATGTCATGAATTTATTAAAACAAGTTCTTTAATTCTTTTAATGATCTCTCTTACACATATATTTACCCCTCTCCGTACAATCCTCAATGCTTAACTACAATCTGCCCAGTTTTACAATCGCTCTTTATGAAGTACATTAAAGTACACAATTCGTATGCGCAGAAAGAACCTAAATACAGTTCTTCCTGTTCGAATTCAGCATGCATACGTTCGTAAGTACAGTACACATTTCATAACATGCGGGAGAGGTTACAAAGCTATTTTGCCTCGCGGAAAGAGTGGAAAGAAGCTTCGTTAAGCAAAATCATAGCAGTATAACAGCAGAATATTTTCTGTTTTAATCTCCATTCTGGGACTATTTCTGTGTAAACGGATATTTTGAACAAAAGAGCATCATGGCAGCAGTGGTACAAAGTTTTCTCTTCAGTTGAAGCACCATTACTTTTCTCCAAAACAAGAAAACAAACAGATTCATGCAAGAATGTTTACAGTGATCAACCGCGTTGAGAAATGGTGGAATAGGTTTGTATGGGTTAATGTGAGCGAAATGGGTCACATAAAAGACAGATCAGCGGACCAAAACTATTTCTCCACATTCAACACTAATAGTACTACAACGAGACTTGCACACATAATGGTCTATAAATGTCTTTATTTTAATGTAAGACTGAAATTAATCTATACATTACAGAAACTAAATTTTGAAATAGCTTGGAACTTGATAATATTTTAGTGTTATAAATAACCTACCATTTTCAATGATTGGTAGAATTGCAATTCTATGCAGCTTGTGTGTTTAAGTAGTTGTGTATGCCAAAGTTTGTTCAAATTGAAATAGATACAAATACATATACATTTACCGAGATACAAATATTTAAAGAATAAATATAAAGAAAAAATAAATAAAAATGAAAAACGTAGTTATAAACAATGAAAATTGAAATATATAAATGAAGCTTATTGTTAATGTACTTTACTTGTGCATTTGCTATCTTTTTAATTTGTTGGGGATTGAGATAACTTGCCCAACTATCTCACAATTGATGAATTTATTCAATGTTGAATTTAAAAGGATTTTCTCGCTAACTCTCTCGAATGAAATTTTAGATAAGAAATTATGGAATGCCAACTTGTGTAATCCTGTCTTTAAAACGATTTACATCTCTATTTTAAAAACAACAGTTTTCAGCTCAACACACGACACTCGGGTTACAATTGCAGAACATCACATTTTTTTATCTATTATCGACTATATGGAGTCTATTGATTCAGTTTACATTCAAAGTTTGATAATTCCCCAAAATTTTCTTTTTAACTTTCCCAATTTGCTTCTATGCGACCTCATGTCCCTGACAAAGAATAAACAGCCCCAAACCAGGTTTTCAAGCTCAGGTAATTGTATCACGTATAATGTGCGTGAATTCAATTTCACAGCAAAAAACTCCGCCTTTTTTGGAACATTTGGGTGAGCTCTTATGTGTGAAAGCTTTGTCTCTTCCCAAGTGTTCTCTCACTCGTGTTTTAAAACACACTCAATTTTTCCACTGCAACATCCCTATTGAAGTGCTAGAGCGCAGAGCTATTCAATTTTCATGTTCTTTAGCAGCTGGGAGTCTGCCAAGTCTACTAAGTTGTCACGGAACTGTGTTAAGCCAAGTTGGCCGCTTGGCTTAGAGACAACACTGCTTGGGCTTGGGCTGAACTTTGGGAGGTTATAGTATTTTTCTTATCAAGTATCAAACATTACTGAAAACAGGTCAGCCTTTTCTAAGACGCTTTCTCAAAAACTTTATCTTTAAATATTATCTTTCTGCATTCTGTAGTTTGATGGTAACCATTATTTGATGAAACAATCATTGCTTTGCAACTGCTTTGCTAATTTCGCCATCTTGAAATATTTCAGACTGTTTTACCAGCTTGTCATGACGTGATGGTGGAAGCACCAAAGTATTTGGATTTAGTTGCAACCACCCCTAAGTCTTTCTTAAATTCTTGGAAGAAAACTGGACACTATGTAGCGTTTTGACCTTTAAAACATTGTATTTAATGGTACGATGAGCAATCCTCATCTCCCTTACTGTAAATAGAGAGCTGTATGTTGTCCCTCAAACCATCCCCAGATTTCGACATCAGCACCAGGTTCCACTGTTTTGGAAGACCTGAGAAGTTGGCATGACAGAAAAGGCATGCTTTTCCATCAACTTTGCTATTCCTGAAAGTTCTGATCCACACTCTGTTTTGCCCAGTATCCTATCACATGCCTTACTTTTTGTGTCATAGTTCAGATCCCACTCACTAGTAGATGGCTGAAACCATGCCTTAGGGTCCACTTTTCTGTGATTATTTTTCTATTTTGAATTTACTATAATACATTGTGATGATGTTACAGACACTGTTACGATATTACAGTTAACTAAAAAAACTTTGTACACCTTTAAAAAGTTCTCTAGTAAATATGTGAAAGTTAGTGAGCTTTGGGCTATCAGACCGTAGCCTTTAACAAATATTAATGAAAACTAAAGGCGAAAATATTATAGATATAAACCAAAATAGAATATGTACTAGAATAATAACATTATTTAATTAATTACAATTACATACATATCTTGTCAAATCTACTAGATTTACATTAATAATTTATTTTAGAAAAAATGAAAGAAAAGATATGTTTACCACTAATTATGTGTTTTCTTATACTTCTTACAACCGTTAACAATTTTGTGCCAATTATGATAATAGTTCTTCAAATCTCCTCTCTTTTGTGCTCTTTTTAATTACATTTGTAATGTTCTTCTGGTAGCTGATTGAAAGTTATGGAAAGTCCCTTTTGTTTTATGGTTATCCTTATTTGTACATCTTCCCTCAACCCCAACAGTACAGCTTACACAATCGCAAGACTGTTACCTCACCAGAAGCTTCTGCTGCTGGAGTAGGGCTCTGACACAAGACAGCTTTTTGATTCCTTTAACTTGATTGAATTTCCTGGCAACTACACACTTTCCATTAGAAGGAATAGCAAAATTTGCAGCAATTCAGTTGAGCAGCATTTGTTCTTGTAGTGAAGCTTGAGGTTGCTAGTTTGGAAAAATTCATTCATGCTACTTACATTGTTGACGGTAGCTGTTCTGCAGAGAACAACATGGCTAATCTTTTGCTTAACGTGTGATCGTTCAGCATCCTGCTCCCCTTGTTTGAGAGTCTCGTAGTAGTTGTGCTGGTATATTGCCAAAGTCAGGTAGAAAATAGAGGTCACCGAGGCAGTGTTTTGATTTATATTGTACTGCACAACCGTCAGTGAACCCGTGCACTTGTGTTGCAGCCAGTTTCATTCATCAGATCAATTAGTCATGGATGAGCTCTTGGGCCCTATCCTGGTCCATAGAAAGGGTCGTAGAAGTAAGAAAGAGGTGCTCTTTGATCAAATATGGTTCTTCTGTGTTTGTGAACCCATCTATGGCTTCCACTACATGGTGCTGTAGGATGGTAACGTCTGATGACACCCTGGCAGTGTTTCAACATTCAGATTGGATTTCATCTTGCACTCTACACGTGTAGCCCTCAGAAAGTCTTGTATGCACACTATGTGATCAAGGGGAAGGTGCTCAGTCAAGTTGTTCACAACAGCCAGAATAGCACGGACCCACTTCCGTCGTTCCCTTCAACCATGCCTAGGGGTTTATACCAGATGAATTTTTTAAACTTTGGGTAGATTGTCATCAAAGGCTGATTAAGCACAGCAGCTAATGCAATCTTAATTAATAAAGTGCCAAAACTGTGTGTTAGTGATAATGGCTTGCGCTTCAACTTGAAAACAGTTAACCTGCCTTTCAAGTGTTTTTTAGTACAGTTCCACTGCAGTCGATAATCAACACTCGATTCCTTCTCAACACTGATGAGGACGTATATGTGCACTTTCCACCATCAGTTGTTTGTAACTTCTTTACATGGGGTCAGAGTAGAACTCAACTTGTAATCTGTTGACTCACTTAGTAGTTCCAGATGACATCTTTAAGGTACCCATACGTAAAATGAGACCAAATTTTTCTTTTATTGATATTGCAAATTTCTAATTAACCAAAGATCAAATCACAGCAGTCTTGGTTTCATTTTAAATGTATTTCAATATAAATCTGATACTTTTTGAAAATTAAAATATCAAATGATTTAAAACAAATGTTTTCGACTCATAAAGTCATCTTCAGGTAAATGAACTGCAGTAAAGAACACAAAGTTTCTATGTAATTGACAGTTCTTAAGTTATCTCCAACGACAATAGTGACAAAATAACGCTTGGACTTTGGTTATTCAATTTTGGGCGAGTTTTGGCAATGATTAAAGATTCCGTAATGTTCAGGAATAAGTGAAAGTGACAACTTCCCAGAAGAAAAAGTGGTTAGGATTATGGTCGAGATCGTGGGCAGGTTCAGAAAGCTTGCTAATATCTTGGTGTTCATTTACTCGCTCGTCAAGGTTTCTTGAGATTTCACTGATGTAATTCGCCCGACAGTTGCAAATTTTCTAAAAATCTTAATCAGACGGTTGGATAACAAAGTTTGTAATTTTATACCAAACGCAACACATTTCATTGGAACAGCTTTTTTTCTCAAACTGAATGGTTTAGACTTTGTAACTGGGCAAATATTTTCTATACATACAGACCTATGTTCTTACCAGAATGAGTTACTATGTTACTATGACAACCAATCTGCCACGCCCTTTTAATGAACAAGTTAAATAAAGTTTAAAAAGATTGATTTAAACAATTTAAAATCATGGCAGTTCTGATACAGAACACAGATAAACTAAATGAATTATGTTTAAAATTTGAGCTGAATAGACAAAATATTTTTAAGATACGAGTGTTACAGATATGACCATAACAAAAAAAGCCGTTTCTGAGAAAAAGGCACTTGTAGTTGGTGGTTTGAGAGAAAATAACGTTAAGTCAATGAAATAAATTGTTTTATGTTAAATATTCCCGTACATCATAGATTGGGCTTTTCTTTGTCTTATTTTGTCTTTTCTTTATCTTATTTATTGCATCTTTCTGTCGCTTTCTAGAGATTTTATAATTTTCAGAGACTTTAATTTTGGAATGGTATTGCCTCCTCTCGTCTATGTTTTATGAGCCCTCATTGACATCACAGTGTTGAAGAATGTCAACCACAGCATTCTTGCCATCATTCCACCGGCAGACAGCAGGTTTTACAGAAAATAATAAAGTAATGTTTGTTACCATCTTATCCTATATTAGCCTATGCTTTCTTCCCCATCCCTTGCCATAAGAAGTTCACCTTTTTCCCCAAATTTCGTATGGATGTTCCTATACGTTTTGCAACATGGTTTATACAGTCCAGTTTCTCTATGCTGTAATTTACAGCATTCTTTGCTTCCTCGTAGCCTTTGCTATCTCCATCACTTAGCATGTGGGTATATTAGAGTCCATTCTTCTTCTGACCTAAAAAGTACTCGTGCTTCTTGAATCTCCATACCCGGAGGTGAGCCATCATAGTTTTTCTCACACTCATGAGTATCTTTGAACTCTTTTTTTTCTGAACTTCCCATAACAGAACTTGGCAGTACTTTGACACAGCATGAAAGTCCAAACCTTTCCCGGTCATAACTGACATAATAAAATAGACATAACAAAATAGATGCCCTAGTTTGAAGAAAAACCTTGAAGTGATAACAAAATAGATGCCCTAGTTTGAAGAAAAACCTTGAAGTGGCCACGTGCCATCACCAGATGCAGCAGTTTCAGTTTTGTTTCTTGATTTTAGGGTGATCAGATTTGTTCTAGTATTTTGTTCTCGTTTGTTTTTGTAAGCCGTATGGATGACTGACTTGTGTCTCCAAGTTTTTTTTGAAAAACTTCGTAAAAGTCTCACAATTTTGAAACAAAAGGGATAACAAGCTGAAGCCACCAGGAACTTATGCGCATGAAAGTTACGTAACTACTGCATCTCATATTTTCCCATGAACATTCTACTTAGCACTTATGCCAGATTAAAGCTAGTGTTCCTCTTTGTTTTATTATAAACAGCAAACTGAGAAAAATTACATACAGTTGTTCTGTGACTAAATTGTAACTCTACAAAGCAGCCTTTTTGCCCCACCTCACCTACTGCTCGATGTTGTGGCATTTTATAAGAAAATCAGACCAACGCAAGCTTGAAAGAATACAAGAAAGAGCACTTTCAGCAGTCTATCGGGACAACAGTGGTTACGAAGAATTCCTAATAAAAGCCAAACTAATTACACTTTAAAACCGTAAGCTACACGACATAGCAGTACTTATATACAAAGTCCAGAACAACCTAAGACCAAAGTACATCATTGATTATTCATGTTGGGGAAGTTTCTTCTCAACTATATTCACGATCTACGGCACTCTTCCATGGTCTTTTGTTTTGCAGATGATTTATTCGTCTGTATGTGTAAGTAAATTTATAAATGTATAACATGTAAGGTTTCGATCTAGACTCCAATTGTCTGTGGACCACTAAGGCTGAGATTGTTCGAGCTGATCTCCAGTATGATAATATTGGGCTTGATTCTGTTGAGTTTATTGATAACCTGCCTGTCACAACCCAGAGAAACTGCCGTACTGCCGCCAACTCCAAACAGCCACACCAAAGCCGTATCTCCAAAACCAAAATCTAACTTCACCCTAAGGTCGAACCCCTGTTTAAAATTTGGCGCAAACATTTCACAAAGGAATGGCCAAGAATAAGAACTTGGTAAATCAGAAGGACCCGGGGTTGTGAGTGCACGTGAAGCAGCCGTTGCAGCAAGTCTACTGGCGACACAAAGAAAAAACTTGCCGTTATAAAGCCAACTCGAATGTGTAAAAGGAAAGATGTCAGCTAGGGAACCTCCATGGTAAAAGTTGGATCGTAAGGCAAGAACAAATCAAATCGAAAGTAACTCACCATGAATAGATGATCAAAAACGATAAACTTGTAAACTTGAGCAAACTGGTATTCTACTGCAAGACAGAAAAGCACTTGGAGAAGTGACGTGATTGATCCAAAGACCACGCTTGCAAGATCTCTCTAGAAGGGGTACCAAGCAAAAGGAATACTCTGAACCCAATCAACATGATGTTGTGTCATGCCTTGTATTAAACACAGATGCCTAAGAACACCGACATAAAATATTTTTTGGTTTAACCAAAAAAAATGCATTTAATATACTTTAAGAGTGCCGTTGTGAAAAGCACCTTTGATGATAAAGGTTTACTTAATAAAGTTAAAGTTTGATCAGTGTAACTAAAAATTACTTAATCTGTTTCTATTTATTAGTACCTACGTATTTCTCAACACACGGCCATCATTTATTCTCCCTTGGCACCCAACACCAGTAAAAATGAACTTGTACTCTGTGTCAACGGTGGCCATTAACACAATACTTTAGAATTCCTTGTGAGCTGGATGAAAAGTCCTAATAAATGTGTTTACCATCAATAGCACCCAATCAGTGCAGCAACTCGCTCATAATTTTGTTAGTTGTCAAGTCACTATTTGGTAATGGATTTATGTTAACGATATAAAATGATAAATAGTTTTTTTCAAAAACCTTTTAAACTATTACAATTTAAAGTTGCAACAACACTTGAAAAGCGCAGGAAATGGCGGATGTGCACACAAAGTTTTCGAGTTCAATCCATCCATAATACATGGTTAGTACGAAAAAAAAAAGACCTCACACAACAAAAAAACCCGGAATTCTTATCAATTACTTTTATCAACACAAGGATGTATCAATTGCCACTTACAAAGGCTAAGATAAATTCAGAATCCACTGTCCAACAAATCAAGAGTTTGCACGACATCAAAGAGTCGTGCTTGCTTTAAAAAACAACTGAAATCTTCTTTGATCTTCAATTATTAATTATTAATAGTTACAATGTATATGAACTCACTTCCTTAATTGTGTTTGTTTTAGTTCTATGTGAATATTTGTCGAAACTAAAGTAACAGGTAATTCTGCGCATGGCTCAGTTATTTAGCTCGACTAGCTCAGCTATTTCTTAATGGCTGTTCTCTTTCTATACCGCAAACAGTATCTAATCAATATCCTTATGGTGACCTGTAATAATTTACTGAGCACAATAAAGTTGTTCATAAAAGGTTGTCATAAAATATCTAATTGAAGTCCTTGAACCATTTTTTTTTCATGATGTACCAGCCAATCGGGCCAGCGTTTCATGAAATCTACTGGCCCGACGTAGACTTTGCAAGCCATTGGCCGCCGGGCCAGCGTTAAACTCCATCCCTGATTTAAGCTGAGCATTTGTTTTGTCTTAAATAGATTCTGTAGCATACGAGAAGGTGTGCTCAGCCTTGAATAACAAATGCCTTGTCAGTGGTATCAAGCAAGTTTATCCCCTTGACCAAAGAAGTTGTTTAGGAGGATTTCAATCAGTGCTGAACCACCTTGCTCCTAAAATGATTGCATTCTCATATATTTTGATGTAGTTCAGATTACGTTACAGTTCTGCAACAAAAGGAAAAAAATGGGTGCTGGTACATTTGATTAGAGTAAAAGTTTTTTTTAACTTAGTTAAAACTGAATTGCAATGCAAAGTAAAAAGAAAACTTACAATTGTTTTTGAGGGCAGGGTAGAACATATGTAAATATATTAGAAATGAAATGTCAAAAGGTCAAACGCTTACATACAGATTTCATTTGATTGCTACAACTGACAAAGTAAAAAAGTTTTATGAAAAAATTCCGTAAATGCGTAGACAGCTGTATTGTGTTGGTAAATAAAAATGGTACAAGTTTTTTTTTTTTCTACTTAACACGATGGCAGAGGTAACGTAACAGCAAAGTACGTGATTTGAATCAGAATTTAAACTAAGAAACAAACTGACCTACAGCACTGTTGACAAGAATACGCTCGACACATTGTTATCTGCCGATTTTGAAGTATGTGCCAAAGAGGAGTGGCTGACTGACTCGAGTAATTCTATTAATACCCTTAGCTTCCTCTTTGGACACAAATAATTTGTTTCTGATGTCATGACACTTCGTTCTAAGCTCTTGAAGTGAAGGTGGATTTTCGAAAACAGGCTTTTCCAGTGATGGACTTGAATCTTGTATGACGTCTGTTTGCTCATATTTGTCTGGTTTGAAGTAAGCATGTTGTCTTTTTCATTGCCTATTAGACTGAATTTTCATGGGATCGGCACTATGACAAAAGCCTGAAAAAAGCCCTTGAAACGGGTCACTTTCATGGCCCATGAAAAATTTCTCGCTTGGTATAAACCTGTGAAATTTTCATGAAAATACCATGAAAGTAACGCAAATGTTTCATGGTTTTTTAATGGTGGTGAAAAAACCACAGTGTTCACGGTGTTAAGTCGTGGCTTTTTCATGGTGTTGGGCAGTTTCGTGGCTATGAAAAAACTGGAAATTCCATGGTTTTCTACTGAAAGCGGCCCATTTCGTGGCCCATGAAAGTCCATCATCGGTTTCATGGGATTTTAATGGCCCCTTAAAACCTAGATTCATGGGTTTTTAATGGCCCATGAAAAACTAGTATAACCCTGACTATGGGAATTTCATGGGGTCAGATTTACATAAATTGAGATAGATTCATGGCCAACGAAACTGTTCTTGAGAAAGCATTTCAGGGCATGAGAAATATTGTAAATTAAATAAAGGAAAATTCTCGATGTTTCAAGCAAGGAATCAAACTGCTTAGTTAAGGAAATGAAAACCTTTAATAAGTTTGGAAGTTAATCTAATTCAACAAAAAATCAATCTTGGTGTCGCGATTCATGTTCAAACAATTCTTAAAATTCTGCATGTGAGCTCAATAAAATCTTATATTCAATATAGTTGCAATAATTAAATTTTAACCTATAAAAAAAGCAACTATTAACCAGTAAAGTTTTCAATGGGTCTAAATAAAACAAATCGTAGTCTGATACTTAAAACTCCAGTTAGAAATTTAATTGAAGAATTTTTCTGAAGGCTAAAGAACTATAAACTTTCAGTAGGTTTTTGAACTGGCTGTATACAAAAAATTGGTAGAAGTCTCAAAAGCTGCAAAGAATAATGCATGGGCATTTAACTCTTTTAAGAGTGAAAAACATTTGTTTCTGATTGAAGAAGTATCATGATAAATGGCATTAAAATATTTAGTCAAAGATAAAAAATAGCAAAAAAATTAACAAATAATTTATGTTTAGACTATTTGTTACTCTGTCTCTGAGCTTTCTTTAATTTATTGCCCTCAGATAAGGCAGGCCACTGCTTTTCTTGAGATGCTGTAGTTGCTCCTTATTCCATAACAACTGAAAACAATCTTTATTATGAAAATCAATTTAAAATTGATGTTAAGAGTAATGACAAGAACTTGTGAAAAAACTTGCTATCGATTTTCCTTTTTGAAAGCATTGAATTCATTGGGTATAAAGTTTGCTTTCTAGTCAAACTGGGTAAAAGCTGTCCCAGAGTCCGAGTGCTAGGATGAAAGTCTTTCAAACAACAATGTTTTTACCTGTTATCTAAAATCCTTAACTCGTTGTACTTACCACAAGCTAAATCTAACTTTTTGTCATTGTCTCTTTAAGAGTCTCAAAATCATATTTGTGAAACAACAATTATAATTGAACTCATTTTCAATCATCGTCATCCAAACTGACTAAAAATCAAACCTATGATTAAAGAAGCTCGATCAGTAGTCGACAGCTCCTAATAGTTATTAGGAAACGTTTTTTAAAGGCTTTAAATGCACACAAATTGCCATACTGAAGTAGTGGAGATATACATTCAATACGCGCGCGAAACGCACTGAGAGAGGTCTGAACTGAGAGTATGGCTGAGGCGCTTCTTTAAATAAAGTTAGACCAAGATTTTATAACAGTATAAGTTACATTTAAAAATTATTGCAAGATTTCAAAGTGTAATTAATATTTACTCTGTACACTTGCCAATAACTTTTAAGATCATTGCTGCTTATCAAATAAATCGTTTCCGCCGATCGCGAATTATAACGGTTATTCCTCTTCGGAAAGAGCGACATCGGCTCCTACAACCAGCTTTTCACTAAACACACTTGTGCTATTCTCGTTTTGCCGTTCAGAACAACAATGAAAACCATTTTTGATTCGAACGAAACGCAAGACTGTTCAACTGACACATTTTTGAAGTTTGTAATATTTAGTTGTTGCTGTCGTTTTCAAATTTAATATTTATCTTGGGTTTTCATACTTATTATTTTATTTGAAAAATATGTTTAAGCTCAAAACCAATAGAAGTTCCAAATAAACTGAAAGAAACGTTATAAATTAGTGTCCAAAATATGCATTGATCATCTTCACATTTACTACAATTGCAAGTACAATGTTTCACATTTTCTTGTACATTTTGCTGCAATTTTTAATTACAAATTTTACTGAATTTCACATGTCTGAAAATTTCACACATCACACATCAATTGTGTGAAATTTGAATCTTAAGACAACCGGAGTTTCAGAAAAAAGAAAAACTGTAATTTCGTGGGTTTTTGACATTTTCATGGACCATGAAAAACTTTTTCAGGGAATTTGTTACATTATCATGGCCAATGAATTCTAAGGTTTGGGCAGTTCCAAAATTTTCATGGCCCGTAAAATGGCAGTTTCATGGGTTTCAAAAATTTCCATGGCCCTTGAAATAAATTTTCATGAGTTTGAGATTTTCATGACCATGAAAAGCAATTTCATGGGATTTGTTATATTTTCATGGACTTACTAAAAATTATAAATTTGAAAATCTCCTACTTCATGAAACTGAAAGTGTTTTCACGGCTTTTTCATGGGATTTTCAAAGAAATTTCATGGGTGTCAGATCCATAGTGATATGTTCCTTCTTTAAATCTATGGAATAAAATTTTGGAACAGTTCAATTGGCGAGCGCTGCAAACAGCCGAAAGTTGTTCTGTTGCAAGCCCTATTTTCCAGCGCTGACATGAGCAAGCAACAATAATGATGTATAATTTTTATATTGCCGGCTCGGCTGGAAATGAATACAAACAAGCAAAAACAATGAGATCAAACTTTATATCAAGCAAATACAGCTATACTTTTAATTATACATACCAAACTTGAAAAGTTTCCATTTGCAAAACCACTCTGAAGTATTTTTCAAAGTCGGTTCGCTTTCGAACAGATCAAAGTCAAGATTTCTGGATCAAAATTCGCACAGACTGATAAAAACATGTTGATGTTTGTTTTGACATGACGAAATTATTGAAGAATTTTGTTCAGATTCTCTCTGCTTATCTTCCAACATGTCTCTTAGGATATACTTCAGAATTCCCCTAGTTGTCACCTTAAATAATATAAGTAAGATAAGAAAAACAAGAAAACAAAAGATTAAAATCAGAAAGTGTTGAAGTACATAATGAAATTCTTATGATCTCAACACAAGACATGCAACATATTATCTTACACACAAGCCCTGAAATTATTACATCACTGTTTGATGTATATGTATACTCAGTGCAATTACTGAAAATGTCTGAAGCAAGTTTCGATCATAATACATTTATTTCATAGTTATAATAATACATCTAGCAAGGTGTTTGACCTGCACAGCTACTGTGTGCATTGTGTCAGGCATGGTCTTCTTCACACGATCAAAGGTTGGGCATTTGTCAGCAAGAACATGCATCCCATGACAGCCTGTTCCCGACGCAATTTTTGTCTTCTGGGAATTTTTCTTTGCATTGTTGTAAGTTTTCCGAAATAACTTATCTTGCTGCATGCTGCGAGATTGAGGATGTTCCCTATACTCCACTACCTGTTCAGGAAACAGGTTTTTGTCATCTTTGCGTAAGTTATGCTCCATAGGGAGGAAGCGTCTGTTTCCAGGATTGACCACTTTCTTCAAATGATTACAGTATTGGCCTTTGTGCAGGTACCAAGCACATACCCTATAGGAACCAGTTCCTATTAGCTTAAAAAGTGACTGCCATATTTTCAAGTTGAGAGAAAAGGCCTCCTTACTCAGTGAAGGGTGGACAAAAACCAATCGAACAAATAAACAACTGCTTCAAACAAAGAGCATTTGAGGCTACTGTGAAGTGGTGGGCTACTTGGAACCTCTTTGTATAAATTATCCATCACTTTTTCTGTCATGATAGCTGTTGTGTCAATATCAAATATATATATATATATATATTGTTTAGTGTCATCATTGTCCTGCAAAAATTTTACACAAAATTAGATAAGATGTATGAAACATTTGCAACCAGTGGACTGTTTCATTAAGTCGGCAAACTAACTGGAAGCAATGCATGATCATTTCTATTTCTATTTCAGAAAATAAATATCAATCTCTGCTTCCATCAAAAATCTAAGAGGAAGGGATCGACAGTGAATATTATGTATCAGCTATTGTTAATATTGGGCTGTATACATAACGTTTTAACAGAAGAAAGTTTTTAATCCTTAATTGGACAGGTTTAATCAAACTGTTGATGGCTTACAAGTAGCAAATGGAGAGACGATAGTGACTGGAATTTGGGTAGCTTTTGCCTATGGTGAAGAATACTACATTGGCCAAGTTATAGGCCCAGCCTTGAGCTCTGAAGGCGATAACGATGTAAACTTTCTGACCTCTGTCAACAAGGAAAAAACTAGTTTCAAGTGGCCAAGGCCAAGTGATTAAGCAACAATTAATGCCAAATTTATATTTGCAAGTGATATTAACATCATTCGAGCAGGGAGCAACAAGTTTACTCTCTGTACCTCAGGACTCACAGAATTATATAAAGAGTATCAATTGAAATATATGTCATAAAGTACTTCTGGTGAAAAAGGCTAATTTTGCCTACACTACCCAATCAGACACTTCACTACATTCAACATATTACAACTGTGTAGATACTTGGGCATGTAGGACAGCAAGCACCACAAGCTCGTTTATTTTTCATTTGAATAAAGTGTTTACAGGCTCCGCTCTTACAAACTGTTGACAATACTGACTTTTAAAGTTATTTACCTGATTAAATTCTAGACACTTGCTAGATACGAAAACCCAAAACCCTTTGGGAAAAAAGGGAACGTATTCTCCAAACCCAATGCAAGTGCTATTCCCCCATG